>DWFO01006064.1:0-10127 GCA_018246595.1 Mimoniades nurscia nurscia
ACGTGGGCGCTTACTATTCCATGAGCGCGATCGGTTCAAAGCTCTTCAGGAATATGACCACGGAGGAGCTGCTGTGGGGCTACAACGACCCCATAGTGACCATCGCCAACAAGCTGCTGCCGGGGTGGATCGATTTCGAGAAGATCGGACTTATGGACAGAGTGAGTTGTAATAGTTTCAAGCTGTGTGAATCTATTTCTGCTGCGGTGAAATTCTGTAACTGTTGAAGTTCTGTGAACGGTGAACATTTTTCATTGTTTTATTTTTATTCTTGTGTAAAATTATCCTGCGCTGTATCGCAGGCTCAATCTCTGGATCTATCGTGTGCGTGTACTACATTACTCTGCCTATCTCTTCGCGGAGATACAAGCGTGATGTTACCCGTTACATGACATTAAACCAAGGAACCCTCATAATCAATTCAATTTAATCGACAAAGTAATCTATATAAACAAACAAGATATGATTCACCTGCATTTACAAATAGAATCGGCCCCGTTACAACGAACGGAGTACCGATGCATTGATCAGTAAATCGTACGCGCTGTTACATAAACAGTTGTAATACAGTGCCCTTTATAAATTTATTACCTTGCAATTAAAAATAGATTACGTAAAGGCGAACGAGTGGATCTAACTTGCACAACATTGTAAAATTAAACGTGTTTACGCATGCGTCCATGACTAACTGCGTCGGCGCTAACTACGCGGACCTTTTGCCTTTAGACCTTGTGCAGCCTTACGTCAATACAAAATTCTAGAGAATGTCGTTACTTAAGCTTAATGGTAGGGACAGCGCAAAAACATCCTGGCACAATAAATACCAAATGTGATCGTTATAATCATCAACGTTATTGTCGTCCCATTCTTGGATGCGGGATATATATACATCTTAAACGACAGGTGATACCTGTGGGTACTACACCTAGGCCTACCCCTTGTGAGTATTACGGGGGTGATGCTATCTCGGACACAGCCCCTCTCTCGGAACGAGTCTTCTCTCAGTTGTTAAAGGTTTAGACTATGTCTTAATTCTATACTTAAAATCAGTAGCTCGTATTAGGGCGGTAAGAATAATATTATATTTAAACAAAATCTTTAATTACAATCTTTCATTACAAGTGATGGTAGAATATCTTTATTATTTATTGTTATATTTCTTAGTTTGTGATATGCCTCCTTTGAAATCGCTTGTTCATATAAGACAAATAAAAAAAACTGACCCGTTAGTACAGTGTTTAGTGAACTCGACTGCAAAGACTTGAAGATTCAATTCCCATCCAAGACAAATATTTGTGTAATGAGCACGAGTATATGTTGTAAACAAAATTATCAATAGACTGCCACGTTGGTCGTGTTGGTTGCAAAACGCATATTTGTTAGGATTCCAAACCACTAAGCAATTATGGTATATGTTATTATTAATTATAACTAATACGTGTCGTGTTGGTTGAAAGTGCGACTGCCGAACGGGAGGTCCTGGGTTCGATTCCCGGGTCGGGCACTACTAAATCTTCTAATTTAGATTTTCTAGTAGTGCCTTGGAGTCTCTAATTTAATTTCTAATTTAGAATTTTTTTGTAGTGGCTCGAAGTCTGGATGTGTGCCCGGTGTATTAACAACAGGCTTACCACCTATTCCATAGTGGGGAGTAAATGTAACTGGTGAAACGTGGGAGTGTTCTACATTCGTCTGCCTACCTCTTCGGAGATGACAGGCGTGATTTTACGTTCTAACTAATAAATATATTAATTGTCAACAGTTCTATTCTAAGAGGACGGCGGAAGCAGAGATCGAGCTGAGGAACGCCAGCAACAGGTACTCGGTCAACCTCTGGAACAACGTGGCGGGGATCGAGGAGCAAGGTTTCAAGGACTTGAACACTAGGTGAGCTTCACACATTCTTTACAAAGACATTGGCTCATACAATTACTTGTCCTTTATAACGGACAAGTAATTGTATTAAGTCAATGTCAGGTTTAAGGAGACTTACCTATTATTATATTGTGGTTATAAGTAAATTTACGGCGCAATTGGCATATGGCTTTGACCAGCTTTCCGCAACTCTTATTACATCTTGTTCCTTGGCATGGGAGTCTCCCGGTCTGGTGCAAGTTCTGAAAAATATTTCGCCTGTTTGCATTAATTGAGATTGACGGCGGCGTAACATATGTATATGGCGAAATTAGTGAATAACAGTTGAATAATCAATTATTTAATTCAATGATTAATTTAAGAATAAAAATACTTAAGTATATTAATTTTCATGGCGATCAGTAAACGGTTTAGAAGTAGATGCGCTAAAGAGCCATGTGGTGGTGAGTTAGGTACGACAAATGCATACAAAAGTCCATCATGAGTTGACTCATTCATTACACTGATACCAACTGCAGCCATACTCATATGTTCTAACTGGATTAAGGAAGGAAGTTCTTATTCATGGAATCCTGTCAAATTCAAATTCAAATCAAAAATTGGTTCTTTACAACACTTTTTGCACGCCAATGTTTAATTGTGCTGTCAAACTGTTGCTAGTTAATTCCAATAGTTTAATACTGACATTGAAATTTTTATTCCTACTATCATTTTCGGGAGAGGTTACACTTAAATGGTTAGTAGCTACGGCCTTCACTGCTGCCATTTTGTAAGCTATTATCGAAAAAACTAATACATCGAGACTTTTTTATAAAACTTGATAACACGATCGTTACATAATTATAGAAAAACTCGCAATAAATAAAATTGAAATAAAAATTTATGCTCTATAATCAGAATAATATAGGCATTGCTATTAAAACAGATATATCTCATTAGTCAATTGTAATTTTATTTTAATTTATGTCGATTGTAATATTTATTACATTATGTAAACATTAAAAAAATAACACTGGACACACAGCCATCGATTAGTCAACATTTAACATTTCGGTAAAACTATTATCTAAGTATTATTAAGTAATTACTTTTATTAAGATTTCATGTTAAGACCCTTGAACTAATATGCTTTTATTAAGACACTTGAACTCACTATGCTGTATAGACACAGTTTGAATCTGAAGTAACATAAAAATATTCGTTGTTGAACAAGAACGTTGTATATGAACTATTGAGATTTCCACGCACGTGAAGTTGCAGTATAAAACTAGTAAACAATAAGACGCAATTGTCAAGAAGTCAACATCCTGTAAAATTCCGTTCTACGAATCCATAAATCACCGGTTATTATTTTATTTTTTGTTCCGTTCGCCGACATTTGGACACGTTTTACGGAAACCCAAAGTTTATTTGCATAAATCCGCGAGAATATGCAGATCATCCTAATACCATACCCCACGATGAGAATGACGATCAGCTGTTCATTCTTGTTATGCGGATGTTAATAACGAATTTTAACATGACTGACTACATAATTATGTTTGTCGTAACTGTCTACATCCATTTAGAACAATAAAAACTCAAAAGCCAACACGTCTATCGTGCCTATTTATTATTTAAGAATAATAATAATCCCACCTCACACACGGCCGTGCGATATGGCCCAAATTGGATCTGAATCTGGTCCTAACTAGGTAGTTCGTTATTGTAACCAGACAGCTAATAAAAACTACATCATACAAAACAACATTAAGAAATAAAGGAACTTAATTTTGTTCCAGTACGCTATGCAACCGAATCAAGGGCTCCTTCGAAGGACTCATGTTGCCGCCGAAGATCAATAAAGATGTCGATATACCCATATTCAGAAAACAAGCCTGCAGGATCTACCCTTTTAGATTCTCCGAGGAGATTAATGGAAATAATGGATTCAGTTTTTACAGGTATCTAAGTTTTCCGCGAATAGCTCTCAAAAATATTTTCTTCAGAATGCATAAAGTGTCAATTCGATTTCATTGACATTAAAGCTACAAATCTCGTACAAATTAATTGTAACCATAAAGTTCCCGAACGCCTCCAAAAATGTTCCAAACCCTACTCGCCTAATAAGGCATACTACTACTTTATTGTTGTCATGTTTTTAGGGGAGACTTTTGACCAAAAATATATAAAGGGTTTGCGGTGTAATTAATAGCTCAAATTAGTCTTATGATTTCTATTGTGTCCCATTCAGGTACAAGATGCGGGAGTCAGCCTTTAACAAGTCGTCTCCGTATGCCTGCAAGTGTACTACCAATTGTCTTCCTGACGGCTTTGTCGATGTTAGCAACTGCTATTATGGTGAGTATTATTTATTCATCTACATCACTAATCCCACTGTAGTTAGCCTTAATTGATCATCATTTCAAAATTTTAGAGATTAGGCTAATTTTAGCAACATTTTCCAATTTAAACTTAGAGGCGTAAAGCGTACCTACTGTAGTTATGACGGTGATTAGGAAATTTACTATATACGTTCCATCGGGCTTCAACTTAGACATGATTATGTGGTTTTAACTGCGACCCATATGCTATTAGCGACTTAAAAGTTATTATTCGTTTCCTCTGAAGAAACATAAGAATTGAAAGTTTCGGAAATATTTGAACCGGTCTCGCTGCCTTCATGAATAATTCCAAGAACGCCAGCCGGTTACTTTAATTTTGTAATACTTAACCTGAACAACCTCATCGCACTACTAATATACGCTGTCATAATTATATTTTATTCGTCGCCCGTTCTATCTGCGATGAAAACTCTCATCTAACGTTGTGATAAGGGGAGACATGGGCTATTAAGTCTAATGAAAGTTGGATAGAAAATTGGTTTACTACGTGTTTGGCGAATTTATATACCGTAAACAGAAACCGTGAAAATAATTTAGTTAATACGTGAAACGTGCGAGTGTACTACATTTCTCAGCTTAGCTATTCGAGGACGACAGGCTTGAAGTTACGTAATTTAGTTGAACTGATTTTGTATATTTTATTGTAGGATTTCCAATAGCGCTTTCGAAACCACATTTACTGGATACGGATCCAAAGCAGCAGGCGTTCTTCGAGGGAATGAAGCCAGATCTTGAGAAGCATACCTCGCGTTTAGATGTTGAACCAGTAAGTTAGCTTCATGTTTATAATCGTTATATTATATGAAGATGTACTAGAGTTAGAGAGAAGTGGGCAGGAACGAAGCGCAAAGAACTCACAGTAGGGTGGAAGGGATTCAAGAAGGCCTACTTCGCAAAGGTCTAGCAACTCTACAATTATGATGATGATTATAAATCTATTCGATAATTAAGATGTCCCTCATAATTACACATACCTACCTATATTAGTTGAATGAGAGTAAATGAACAGACAGGAACCGCTAGTAAGCCCTAGTGCCCATATACATACTAGTACATCTGAAACCAACTTTTTTTATATATTGATTACCATTAATTCGTACTTAATGGGACCGCAGGATTTTGTCTGCGGCACGAAGAACAAACTTCAGCGTATGCGTGGCTGTTATTAATACCCTCAGCCAGTTTATATCACCGTATAAAACAAAATATTGGCTAAGAAGTATCTCATAAGAATCTAAGATAAATTAACAGCATTTTCGGGCACTAACAGCAATATTGACCTCGCGTAGAATGCTATGCATTATCTATCAACGTGACACGTGACGGCTGCGTGTCTTATCAAAAGCACAAAAAAAACGTTAGCGACGAATAACTCGAGCGGTCCAACTGGCTTTTATTCAAATTCAACAGTAACGACCACAGACTGATGTGAACGGTTTTAAGACACGTATCTTTCATGCTTTATGCTTTCAACTTGGCTTTCAATGGCTGGGTGTTCACACTTAATGGCTCAATTTTCACACTTAAATCAACATAAAACAAATTAGCGGCTAAAATGCATAATGAAGCTATCTTGAACCAAGTGTGAAAATCCTATTTGTTTTGTTACCACCGAAATAATTGAATGATTTTTTTTTATATTAGTATAAAATTTAATTAACAAGCTCATATAGTAAACAGGCTAACATTATTAAATAATTCTCTCAATCAGTCAATAATAAAACCTAAAAAGCAAGTTGTAGTGGTTATCCGTTTTGTTTGTGGTTCCTTAAATAAAATCTTAATACGAAATAAAAGCTGAAGTTCATAAGTATGTTTAAAATAAAAAGTAAATATACGTCTATACATTAATATACCTCTATACTTATCCTCTACCTACCTCTTCTAGGATTACAGACGTGGTGTTACGTTGTTTGACTAAACTCTATGTGCAGTTCGGCAGGAAAAACAAAACGCCTGTTTCGCCGGGAAGCAAGTGTTGCAAAGGCAATTTGTATTAAAATCATATTATGTATTGTCTGTGCCATATCAAATGTGTCCCGTTTGGACATGTACCCAGAGGTGAAACTTGGGATTTTTTAATTTAAGAGGAATAAGGAAGATAGGATTTTTAACTTTATAATGTATATTAGAGTAATATAGTAATATAATGTTTTCAATATATAGTGCTTTAAGAAAATTTGAAATAAAAAAAAATTGTTTATATTTTCCAGATTATCGGAGTACCATTGGCTCTGTCCATCAACATTCAAGTGAACATCGCAGTAAGGATGGCCCCTGGGAACACACTCACACAACCTCTCAAGGATAAAGTCTTGCCCATCTTATGGCTGTCCCTGGTATGTATACATTTATTGAAAATTTATCTAAGCGTGCTTTTTACCAGAACCAATTGGTCCAGTGGTAAGACGTCGTGACTGTAGAGTCAGGCGTTGTGGGTTCGATTCTTACCGAGGACAAGTGATTGTGTACTGATCCCAAATGTTTATTCTTTATTAATTAAATGTATAATAAAAAAATTAAATGTATAGTGTTGCTCATGTCTATGTGTCACGGTAACCGCTAACAATCAATTGGCTTATGTATTATGTAAGATGTTTGGAAATGTAAATGTAAGATGTTCGTGCGCGTTGTGTTAAGACATTATGATTGTCATCACTCTTGCATCTAATCGCCTATTTTGTTTCACAGCACTGCGAGGAAGCGCCAGCGGAGGTGATAAGTCTTCTTCGACTCCGTATAGTCATTGCTCCACCTTTGGTCATAACCGTCGAAGTTTTACTCTTCTGTATCGGCGTGTACCTAGGAATTCAGGGATTCCACCGCATCTGGAAGCCCAAGTACAAACTCATCCAACCCAAAGAACAGCCCAAGGTACGGAGGAAAAGTGCTGAACGGAGACGGAACAGCGTGATCTTAAACATGTCGGACAACAACGGTTTTAAGGACGACGACGACCTGGCCAAGGAAGCGGTCTCCCTGCTCGCGATAAACGAGGAGGATCTCGATTTACCAGATTTACTGATGAACGAACCGTGAGCAGCGAGCGGAACGGAATCCGACCGGATCGGTTACCACCTCACGAACGAAAACGTCGAGTCCATCTTGCCTTTGCATGCCACAGATACCTTACGAGTATTATTGTTCACTATTCTATCAAACTACGATACAACTGTTTATTCTGTATTGAAATGTCCTGTAACGTTGTTTGGCAATAAATTGCCGCAACATATTCGATTGCTGGCAACAATCGATCAATATATTACAATGGTTTTCCAATTCTTCAATATTTTTACGCTTCAGTAAAACGTACCTGATATATGTATAAAATAATAATAACGTTATGTTTGCGCTAACGTAAAGGGCCCCTTTTTAGTCGATAGTAAATATTTATGTAGCTGGTAACCATAGCACAAGTACTGTCTATGTTTGTGTATATAAATATCATATAATGATATTGTTCACTGTATTATTTTTTTTAAAAACTTAGTTACTCATCAACCATGAAAAATTGCATGTATAAGACATTTTATTCTTTTGTTTACATCTTTTTTCTCTTTGATGTATCTGAAAATAAGTCGAGTTATAATAATTTAAATCTCATGTGATTGCTCAATAAATATAAGTAGGTACCTAATATCTGAATGACAATTATAAATGTGTATATTGCGATGTCTGTGTGGATATGTATTGTGGGTTAAGGTGTATTTATGTAATAATATTAATCGTGTATTTGTGAGACGACTTTACATTACATTGTGTAAACAATAACCTTTTGAATTTCAGTTACACTTGCGTATTTTAACTGCATAAAACAAACTGTTATGCAATTTGTGATATAATCTTAAACATTATTATAAACAATATATTTGTATTTAAATTTAAATGGACAACATACATATATATTGTATATAATACACATTTAATAATTATTTCGGTTACCGTAACAGAGTTTCTCTTCGGGCCTCCTTTGGGATCAAATGGTCGTGTGTGGAAATGTCTCCAAATTAATTAGTATCATGCAGCATGTATTTCTCAGGTCGTCACGCACGTCACAGTTTTACATTCCAATTATTCAAACCATCAGCCTTGGAGGTCCACTGTCCACAATTAATTTATTGAAATTTCTTGTTAACAATTACCTATTTCATGTACTTTAATTTTTTCTTTATTTTCGACGGATGCTCAAAACTTAAAATATTTAGTGACGTTGTGATTATTTAATGTTATATTTTATAATCCAAAAATGTGATACTATTGCTAATAAATTAGTATTTAATTATTGTTAAGTTTGTAAATATAGACTGAAGGTGTTTTGTGTACAAGTAAAATTAGTGTTTAATAATAAAAAAGTTTGATATAAAATTTCTTGTTTATTATTTCAAATATTTCTTTAAATATAATTTATTATAAATAATTAACATCATCGTAAAATACATTTAAGACTAGAAAATATATTTACAAATGGTAATCAAAAAATATTAAAAATATAATAAGTTATCAATTATACCTACTCTTATATACACATATGTATGTTACTTCATGCATTTTGTTACAAAATTTTGTTATATTCAATCATTTTGTTTAAAATAAATGGTAACAAAATTGTTGTAGATTATCATGTTATACTTATTTCTTAAGAAATGTTTCCAAACACGGAAACTACATATTACAGAAAATATATTTAGATGAAAAATACCTTTTAATCACAATACATACGGATAAATGTAACTACCGAACTTATGATTTAAAGATCTTTTATTAGCATTAACAAAATTTGTAACAGCGTTCAGTAAATATACAATGAAATATTGAATGATTACTGTTGCCCACTATCATATCACTTCTCATTTAAGTATCACATATACAAGAGACGTTGAATCATGTATGTATCATAATCCGCGGAGAAAAAGTAATAAATATTAAGTATAAGTACATTGAGAACTTAACATCGGTAGCAGTTTTGAAACAACTCGTGTACAACATGCTTTATATTTTAATAACATTTTATTAAAAATTGATATAGTTTGCGCTACTAACATTCTGTTTTTTGCAAGTGGTAATTGTCGGTATTTGTCATAAGTAGGTACTACTGGACATTTGTGTTTCTTCACAATGGCCGCTATCTTCCCACAATGTAGTCTACCGATCCCCTGCATCGTGGCAACCTTTAATATGTACATACCAGCGGTAACTCCGCCCGTCATTTACTAGCAACTATCACACTAAGGCGGCCATTGTTCTTCAAACTAGCGTATACGACATACATACAATCACTACATCCTGATCAACACACGGGAACGCATAACTTCCTTGCTGACTCACGAACTGAATAGCGTTGTAAAAAATAAATAACATTTTAAATTTATTTCTAAACGACGCGACGGTTTCACTTGGAACAATGCGCTCGTGCAGTGGCAACGAGCGACGCGTCCCGCTAGGTGGCGTGGACGTGCGCGTAGATCCAGGAGACGTAGTGCGCCACGTTGGTGTAGACGTCGGGCACGCCGCGGCGCGCGCAGCCCGAGCCGAACGACGTCAGGCCGCGCAGCTCCCAGCGCGCGCGCGCGCGGCACTGCAGCGGCCCGCCGCTGTCGCCCTGCGCCGAGGGACCACGTCAAGCCAACGGTTCGCTCACTCCCACACCCCTAAACTGGTCGATCGATTAAGTGAAATCACAAAATTTTTACCGTTCAATTATTGTGATTTCGATCTGTATTAACACTACTTCGATGATTTTAGAGCAAATAAAAAAAAATTCGCCGTTTAACTTCAGTAAATTTTTAAGTTATTTTACGTAACTTCACGCCTGTAATCCCCGAAGAGGTAGGCAGAGGAATGCAGAACACTCCCACGTTTCACCGGTTA
>DWFO01006065.1:0-10127 GCA_018246595.1 Mimoniades nurscia nurscia
ATGTAGGTTACATAATAAATTATGTAACCTACATAGGACGAAATTGAAAGTTGTTATCAGGAGTCTTATTTTGAGGTTTGCTTAGCAGTTAATTTGGAGATGTTTGACTTGAGCTAGGTTTAGCCATGTCTTATTTCTAATGGGCTTAATAAACACTTGAGTCATCTGTATTTGTGTTATAAATAAATGTTTAGGGATATCTTTACATGATACGGCATTTTATCCTGAAGTAGGTCTCAAACGAACCTGTTATGTGACCATCTGAAGGATTATGGACCACATATACGTATATCTGCTCATGAATATGTATTAAAATATGTACTTTATTTACACCCAGACACAGAATCATGAATTGTGCTCATCACACGAATATTTTTGCTTGGTGGTAATCGAACCCAAGAGATCGGTTCGGCGGTCAACCCAATGAGCCAGTGGAATAAAAATTTTACATTTTTGAATATTTGTAATCTGTGTTGCATAAATAATCACAAACAAAAATAATGTTGCGGTGAAAAGTAGTAAAATTATCATACTAAATGGCACTTGATATTTAAAGTAGGTAATGAATGTTGAACATGGTAATGAACTAGCGAACTTTATATTAAAATTTACATTACAATGCCCTTCTTATGTGCGGAATAAGAATATATTTTATTTCATTTATTCTGGAAAATTCTTATGTAAATGATAGAAACGTACAGTGTTAAATTTTGTCTGGAAGTGCACTCATATTTCTGACATGATAACACATATGAAGGTTATTCTATCAGAAATAAGATTTCTGATGTTTTGTTGATTTTTATGAAATGAAATGAGCTTTATTGTGGAATACATATAAGATGTTAAAATATAAAACATACATTAGTTTCTCTGTATCTCGGCCATAAATGGGTGTATAATTTACGTTAAATGATTAAACAGGAAATTATGACTTATTTTTATTATACATTTCAAATTTGAAATGCTTATTTATATACAGGCATAGTTTCGAATGCTTGACACAGTAGGTAATTAGTCCGATAAATTATAACGCATCTACATATAAAGCACTTAGTGTATTACACGAGATCCTCGCTGTCTGTTCCGAGAACCCTAGAGATATATCCTTCAAGATCAAAACACTACCCGTTTCATGGTTTATTGCTTGCTTCACATCAAAATATACAGATACTTAGTTTGTTACCGAACCAATCACATTGGAGAATACGAAAGTCACATTACAAACTTCGCCTAAATTGTGTAATTCTAGCTATCGATTAACGTCGATAATACTCACATATTTTAAGAAAACTCCTTTGGCGTATAAGGGTTTATTATTTAATAACCTTTACTAGCGTGACGTGGGTCGAGGGATGTCACTTGTCATGCACGATATTACAAAGAAGGGTTCGTTTTCAAGTTTTTTGACGTTTCCTTGATAATAACAGTTTTTTTTAGCGTAATGTATAATATATTAATAGGTTTCTAGATCAGGTGTATATTAACACTTTCGGTGCTGCAACGTTTTATCATGTAAAAATCAATGTATGTATGTGTTGTGGCACAACGTCCAACCATGTCGGATAAAAGAAATTGCCGCTACGTTCTGTCACGCAAACGGCTCATACAGTAATTGGTTAGTTATGTCAAACGACTACCGCCATCCTACAAAATTCTGTTGGTCAATTTGTGCAGGGCTATTACGTACTTTGGACGTTGACGTTGTAAGACCTCTTCATCTATACAAATAAATGTAATGTACATAATATGCAACAACGTTAATAAATGTCGACGTTATAGAACGTCATTCCTTACTACAACATAATTAGCTTGACTGCCTCGTTGGTCGTGTTGATTGCAAGTGCGACTGCTGAATGGGAGGTCCTGGGTTCTATTCCCGGGTCGGGAAATTTTTTCTACTAAATTTTCTAATTTAGATTTTCTAGTAGTGGCTCGGAGTCTGGATATGTACCCGGTATATGGCAATAGGCTCACCACCTATTCCATCGTGGGACTTAAAAGTAACTGGTGAAACATGGCAATGTTCTTCATTCCTCTGCCTAACTCTTTGGGGATGACCACCGTGATGTTACGTTTAAGTATGTGCCATATAATGAAATTGGTTGAGGTTGTTTGCAACACCGGAAGTGTTAAGGATTAATCTAAATGTTTATTATACTCGTATACGAGTATGTATACAGGTTTTTGACATTACAATGCATAAATTGCAAACGTGCTAGGGGTGAAAGGGACAAAACGTAATGAAAGGTAAATGGCAAATTACTGTAATAAAATCTTTAGTTGACAAATTAACTGTTATAAAGTCATTGATTCACATGATAACTGTTATAAAATCGATGCATTATATTTATTATTTATTTTAAATACACGAGTTCGTCATTTTTATTGCTATTAACGATTGTTAATTACTTTTATAAAATATACATATACGAGCGCGCTCAGTGTGTCTACCGTCTCAATTCGTTACGGCGCTAATTGTTAACTATCGCGCCAATTTGGTAATTCTATACAGACACGCATGCAGGTCGGTACGTAGCGGAACGTACTTCCAACGCATTAATGCTCCAGTAAACCTTGTGGTTTGATTCAGTTAGACTGTTAACATAATGCCCGTGATGGTGCCATAGATGGTGAACCTATTGCTATACACACACTAAGCACAATTCCAGGATTTCAGCCACTACCAGAAATTCAAATTTAGAAAAATCCAAGAGTATCCGACCCAGAATTTGAATCCTGAATCTCTCAATTGACAGTGGAGCTTGTAAACACTTAATCAATGAGGCAGTCTAAAGAATGATAAAATAACTACACTTTTGCCCAAATAAAATAATTTCAATTACAATCATGAATGTAATATTGACAACCCTAAAACTATCAGAATATTAATCTCGTAGTGAGTTCTTGCCTAATATAAAGAATAAGTTTGGGGATTCTTGTCGCGTAATGAAAGCATAAACTTGTGTTATAACTTCTGAGAATCACTATGAGTATTCATTGACTGTATAATATTTTTTTAAGTGAGACTGACACTTTATTGGCGGTAAAGAATCTCATTTCTGCTTTCGAATTAAAGAAGACTGATATATTCAAAAGCAAACTATTGAATTATATTAGAATTAGAAATAGAAAATGTTTATTCTATCAGTAATTCTAATGCTAACTTATAATTATTAGAATAATAAACAATCAACTAGGAATCGCAAGTTACTCGCGAGATATGGCGAGATGTTAATCGATGATGGATACTAGACAGTTATCTTGGATGCCTATCCGTCAATGTAAATTGTTTTATCAATTCATCCAGCAACCTTCAGGATATTCGGAAGACTTCTAATGTCCTCAACTTAGTCGGATTATTTCATAAATCGATTCTTCGTCACAAGGATATTTTGACCGACTAGATAATTTTAAACTTACTACTGTTTCAACATTACTTGCTACAGTTGGAATCCTAACGCCTGTTGAGAGGTTCTACGCTAGTAGTATCTTAGAATACTTCAAAAATAAATCTCAAGATTCATTGGCAAGCTGCCTAGCCACCGACGAGTATTCTTACCGGCATACCGCCTGCATTAAATTAGATCGGATAATATACATATAAAGAGAGCAAGAAATAAACTAGTTTTGCGTTTATAATTTTATTAAAACACGAAGAGTCTATTAAAATATGTATATGTATAGGACAAAGAGATATAAGATAATAGGAAGCAATTATAAGATGATTAATTAGAATAAGTTGGTAGGAACGTTTGATGTTAAACGTATTCATGTTTAGGGATAAACATATTGATGTAGTAATCGTCTGTTCTTCTGAACTCTGGTAGAGTTTATTCCATTTTTAGGTAGGATACGAAACCAAACTAGACATTCTACAATTTGTACAAAAATCAACTCTATGTTATACAATATAGCGATAGGATGGATTGATTAAAGAAAAAATGGGAAAAGTCTTTACGACGACTACAATGAAGCGGAACCCGCTGTGATCCAAATTAATGTCTTTTGTCGCTATAATAAGTTGTATTGTGCGTACACACCAATTGTGATTAAATATAGAGAGATAGAGACAAGTTTTCGGAACATTTTATTCCAGTAACAGTAACAGCTGAAATAAATATCGAATCGCTTTATCTTGCTTTGTTATATTGCTTTTTGCAAAAATAATTTAATTACAAATTAGCTCTTAGCTAAATTATTATTGATTAACGTACTCTTTTTTATGTAACCTACAACAGTGGTATTTTTTCCCTTAAAAATCACCATAGTTATCCCACCCTTTTATCGTTTCCCTGTTGGAGGCGGTTTTTTTCTCACAATGAAGCACACAAAGGCTTCGGCCGCAAAAGGTTGATTCTATAAACGTTTAAATGCTTAAAAAAATAAGTTGTTACAAGTAATCGTATTACGTTTTCTTGTGAATGTTAGAACTCGCTTGACGTGTAATTAACTAGCGGAGCGAGAACATGTGCTTCGTGATATGTACGAATTTTATATTCTACCTTTACATATCTGCATTTTGAACTTATCATTTAAATAAGCCACAATATTCTTTCATTGTAACTACGAGCACATATAATTATAGACGGAGTTTAAAAAAAGTAAGATAGAATTACAGTAAGCTGCCTTTATTTCCCGGAGAACTGTGAACCGTTGAGTTAAACGAGGTCTTAAGTGGAGGCTGCGGCTCGGTCAACGTAGATGACTTCCTCCGGGCTGACAAGATGACAATCAGCGAAAGACTGCAGATAGAAACTGACTACTTTTGCAAGCTGAGGATAGGGTAGGATGACGCTGATTAGGTAAGGTCTATAATGATGATGTTAAATCGCTATTGTAAATTAATACCTGTAATTCCCCAAGAGGTAGGCAGAGGAGTGTAGTACACTCCTACGTTTCACCAGTTACGTTTACGTCACACTATGGCATAGATGGTAAGTCTATAGCCATACACTGATGATGATGAAAACATTTAAAAACAGCAACTGGCCACCTACTGCAAGAAATTTATACGAATATTTTTTTTCAAGGCATATATGTTTCATCCGCTTTTCAACGCATATATGTTTTAATCATGATACGTAATGATAACTGTTATAATGCTAACCATTAGATCCGTACCATTGTATTGAAAAAACCCGAGTAATTGATACAAAACGTAATGCTGAGCTTCCAAGAGTTATCCGTCAGCTGGTCTGTAATATTCTCGAGCGTATATTATATTGATCTAGGTCATTTGTGATTGAACTAATTCATTTGTGACTGAACTAGTTCATTTAGGCTGTGAACGATAAAATCATTGCCACTGACGAATTATTACACAGAATTACTCAGTCAATCCATATGTGCTAGCAAAGATAATTGACGTCGGTTGAACTACCGCTTTGTGATCAATGCACAATAGTTGGTGCACATCGCATATACATTACGTTATGATACATTATCATTATTATGCACATCATTATCATGCATATCATTATCATGCATGTCATTATCATGCACATCTTTATCATGCATGTCATTATCATGCACATCTTTATCATGCATGTCATTATCATGCACATCTTTATCATGCATATTATATGTATGTATATCATTCATTTGTTGTTCATCTATGTATTATTTTGTAGCAATCTATGTCAATTTATCTCCTAGCAAAATAAAAACGCATTACACTGACCGATTGTAGATTGGGAAACTAAATTTTTTGAACTAAATAATTTATTAGTTATCGTCACCAACAGCCTGCTCAGTCCATTACTGGACCTGTGTCTAGCAAAAATAAGAAAACATCTTAGTAGAGGCTTGTGCTGCTGCTAAGGGGTTTTTGCTCATAATCTCCATGGTCATGCGAGTTGAGGTTTGCAGAGCACGGCTTCTCGCACCGCCTACGCTACTGCCTGTCGGTAGCCAGGCCACGTGACCGTGCCAAGAAAGGATGCGCCATACGGCGATCGGCCAGCACCTGTCTTACTTGGCTTTTACGATTCACGGGTATGCCGGTACGAGGTCGGGGGATGTATTCTTCATCTGCCCCGGCATAGATTTTGTTAGTAGTAATGTTAATGTTAGTAATAATGCTATATTGAAAAAACACATCCGTAGTCAGACAACAGTATTAAAACAATACGATCTACACAAGAGTTTTCTTCTTTGATAATATGGATGTTTCCTAATCGTAAATAAATTAATCCTCAGTATCACATCTCTACATGATTAATAACCGCTCCATAATGAGAAAATGCCAGCAGTTATAACCAAAATTGATTCACGCTGTATTTTGCGACCACGACGTGTTTTGAGTTCACAATTTTGCGACTACGCATCCATGTTAAAAATGAACTTGTTATAATCAACGACCGAATCTTCACATCACTTAGAGCGAAGGAGACAACTTTATACAAAAGAGCGAGACAGGTGACTCACGAAATAGATGGCGCGAAATTTAAACTTCTATTAAAATTATAACGCCGTAGAAGAAATAGAAATATCTAGCGATCATAATATAACAATGCAGAACGAATAGTTTATTTTCAGATATTAATAAAGAATCAAGTAAGGCGAAAAATTTTACAGCAATTTTACAATGTCTGATCGCCAACATACTCGTAGTATCGAGATACAGAATTAACAAAAGGTCATTGTTAAAGCGCAATGTGACCGCGTTCCTATCTCTGATACACATTGTGTGGGTGACTTCGCAATTAGTAATTAATCAAAAGGCTCTACATGAACGGAGCTGTCTAGCTATCTTTGAAAATTTCAATACGATCATGTTTCATTGTCACTCGGCCAGTTCACGGTACACTGACATTCCCGTCATTAATTTATAATCACGTGTTACTTCTTACGGGGCAGGCCGAGAGTACGGAGTGCCAAACATCTATCATTACAGTCCTTCTTCTATATTTGTCGCTGTATTCAAATATTATATGTGGTAATCTTTAAAAATGTTACAATTATAAATGTTTTAAACGAGCCCATTTCCTGAACATAATCATGAACATCTTTGACTTTTTATGGCTTTCAGCGTGTAAAGTTGTGAACCGACGGAAATGAATCTCTCTCCGTACTAGGGAGGAAGTATCGCTTAAATGGAAAAGATGAATCCATGCCTCTCGGCTGCAACGAGATTTATCGGGAACTGAATAGGTAAATGATACTCGATGCAGATTTCCTCTTAGATATTATATGCGTTATCTACATAGGAATGAAAGATTGTCATTCGCGTAAATTTTTCTTAGATTTGTCAATTAAGTATTGTAATTAACCAAATTAAAAAATCGTCATTTTGTGAAAGATAAATTCACGCCTGTAATCCCGAAGACATAGGTAAAGGAGTTTAGTACACTACCACGTTTCCGTCCCATCATGGAATAAGGGTTGGGCCTATTGCCTTACACCATGCACAAATCCAGACTTCAAGCGACTATTAGAAATACAAGTCTCCTATCAGAATAAAAATCGTTATGATTTTAGTCTGCTATGCTGTATATTTTTTATATTTATTTGTCATAGTCTTTAAACATCCTATTAAAAGCTCTAAGCAATGATAGCTGTGTTTTGTATCAGTAACGGCGTCCGAGCGTCGCGTCGGCTATCTTGATTATATCGTAATGGACGCGTCGCGCGCGTTATTTTCCATCGGTGTTCTTGTCCAGTGATATTAAACTTAATTATGAAGGACCGGCTATGACATAATACATAATATTGTGTAAGTAATATTGTGTGGTTTTAGACAAATAGGCAGAGAGACCTGATGGTAAATGATCATTCTAGCCTTAGAGTTATTGTGAGTTTTTTTATTATTAATAAGTAGTACAAATTATTTTATTGTAGTTCTAATATCATGGAACTAGTATTGGGTTTGCAGCGTTTTAACAATAAGTTCAAGTTTTTTTGTTATATAATATTATGGAAATAATATTCTGCATGAAAGGTTTTAATATTTTGACAAATAAGTCTTAGATTTTGTATTATACATTTAATACTATAGAATCAGTATTCTGTTTGCAGTGATTTAAGCATTTGAACATTAGAACTATTCCATTTTTAGCTTAGCTAGAGTGAGAATTATACAAGTCGACGAAAAAAAAACAAAAGGGATTCCATTTCAATTGACCTCCTTAATGCATGATAAAGCGTACTATGGAGAGGTCAACTACATATGTCTCCCGCTCTACTTTGCTAAGTACGAGAAAAAGAATCTCTTTTGAAAGATTTGCTATGTTCAATAAAAAACGGAAACATAACACCACGTTCCTTACGGGGTGGGTAGAGAGCTCGGATTGCCCAATATCTATATATTTAAACACTTGAGGTGGGTATCTATTTATCCTGTGTTTTTATTTATTCCATAATGATGATATGTTTCTCAGTTTATGTATGGTTAAATATTTTAGTATGAGAATAGCAAAGGTTTAGTTTCATACAGGCGCCAGAGGGGCGGCCTCAGGGCGACTGATAAGATCATAATGGACTCGTCGGTTGTGTCATAATCCATCACAATCCCCGTCGAGAGGGCTGCAACTTAACTGTGAAGGATGTCGGCTAGCGTGCCTCCATCACTTACTTTTTTCTGAATCTGATTATATTAAAAAAGTTTGAGAAGTCTTCACGGCACTACACATTTACTTACGTAATTGGCAAGCATCTTTGTGACACTGTTATGTCTTATTAATATGCGTTTTCAAAGTTTGTAATAAAAGGAAAAAATAAAGAAATTTGTGCCTCGTTGGTTCGTGCAAGCGCGACTGATGATGGACAGATCCTGGATCTAAATCCCGGGTGGAGTGCTATTGGTTTTTTAACTTAGATTTTCTAGTAGAATTTTTTAATAGTGGCTCTGTGTCTGGTCTGGACTTCTCCCGGTGTATGTAATGGCAATAGATTCATTCCTATTTCTATGGGTCGTAAATGTAACGAACTGTACTAAATGTAACTAGTGAAAAGTGTATTACGCTGCTGTACCTACCTCTTCGGGGATTACAAGTACGATGTTATGTTCATAAAAGATAACTTCAATGAGTATTGATAATAGTTTTCATAATTGGGCTAAAGGCGAGAACGCGAGACTTAACTTTCAGGCGTTTGGGTAGATGAAATGCAGACTTGATTTTCCGATACCGTAAGTACAAGGTGCAAGAAAGTAGTGTCGGACGCGCTATACCTGACTACAGTGATGTCTTGGACAGTCGGTCAATGCAGTGGCCGATAGTGTAAGACGAATAATTTTTGCCACTAATCAAACATTGTCTCTATTATTATTCCATTACGAACATGTAGTAGATCGTAAAGTCTTATGAGTATCTTAAATTCTTCTTTAGTTTGATAATATGTTCATGTACAATTTTATTAAAGATACGATAAAATGATTCTCGTAGTCAATGTCCATTAGAGAACAATAACACATGACCGGTTTTTTATTTTTTTGGAATCCGTTTACTTAAATTTTGCTTATTAATGAAACCTTAGGGAAATACAGGCATGATTTTATATTAAATTCAGTTACATACGGCTTTATATATGTAATAAATAAATTCAAATAAAGGTGTTCGGTGTTATCCCTTTGACAATAACATCAGAACGGAGGCAGTATGAATAATATATGATATTATTATTTTATACAGACGAAAACATTCCCTGTACGTTGTATGTGACGTTTGTATTTTTACGTTTACCGTCATAGCGACCTTCGTACATACTGATGTGTTCAGTCGAAAGAGAGTACGTTCATTTTTTATTTTTGTAACGCGTATTCATTTTTACGTAAACATAATAAAATAAATTTTCGAATGCCTAGCTATTAGTGCATTTGAAAAGTAATTGTTAATTTATAATATTTTCAATGAATATAAATATGTCGTCCACATGTTGTAACCGAAGGAAATATTGTAATGTTTTAAATGATCAATATAAATGTTTAGCACTGGGTGCTCTCTGCCTACCCCATGCGGGACCTGGCGTAATGATATATGTATATGTATGTACAAATATTGCTACTAAATCGCTATTAAACTTCTTGGATCTGAATGTCAAAAATACAAGCTGTATACAGATTACAGTAAAGCCTTTGACAGAATTGATCACAATATTCTATTACGGAAGCTTTTCTTAATAGGTATCAG
>DWFO01006066.1:0-10127 GCA_018246595.1 Mimoniades nurscia nurscia
AGTCTGGATAAGTGCCCGGTATATGGCAATAGGCTCACCACCTATTCCATCATGGGACTTAAAAGTAACTGGTGAAGCGTGGGAATGTCTACATTCCTCTGGCTACCTCTTCGGGGATTACAGGCGTGAAGTTACTTTTTTTTTAGAAAGACAAAGCTATCATATGTATAATGCTAATTTTAAAAGATTACAGATACTGGCTGATGGGGGAATCAGAATTCTCCGTAACCGGTGCGCATGTATGAGGGGAGTGATGAATGTAGAAGAAGCGCGGCAGGTCTGTGAGGATTGAGATATTTGGCACTGTGTGCTGTCTGCCTGCTTCAGAAGTAACCAGGCGTTATGTTAATAATAATATCTCGGGACATCTCCACACACGGCCATCTGATCCCAAAGTAAGCATCAAAATAACTTGTGGTATGGTTACCAGGCAGCTGATAAACTATATAAGTATATACATACTAATATATAAATATTAATATATACATATATAGATTTTTTAACATCCATACCCTGAAGTACTTGTGCTCATCACACAAATATTTATTTTGAGTGGGCGTCGAACCCACGATCCCTGTGAGTCAGGTTGACTGACCACTACGCCACCGGGCCAGTTAAATAAGGATATGTGCTATACAAAGGCACATCAAATATATATCCGACAGGCGACTCTCATCGCACAAGTGGATTACATATTTCAGTTTAATCATAACATCCCCCGGGAGATGGATTTCACGGAAGTCCTCCCAACCCGGATAATAGCCGCTCGCCCGAAATATATTTCATTACGTACCGATAATTGTAAATAAGACATTAACTTTCATGGCATTACTTTCATATACATATCTTCACGCCTATCCATCACAGGGTAGGTAGAGGACACCAAAGAGCCGTAGTTTATCTACTCCGGACTGTAAAACACAAAAGAAATGTGTATAACTCAAAAGAATAACAATTAAATTAACATCGAAAATCTGTAAACTGTTCTAGTTGGTATTAATATTGTTACGTAACAACATGAGCCATATTGACGTTAGCCTATTGTTATACATCGGGAACAAATCTAGACTCCGAGCTACTGGAAATTTTAAGTTAGGAAAACCTTAAAAAATGTAACTAATATAATGAATGCATGAATCTACCTCACCTATGAAAACAACAATTTGTAACATGACTTTGACGGTCAACATTCGAAATTTTTCAATTACTTCCACATCCAACACATAAATTAGTTTTTACAAATTCTATTTTCATACATAACAGATTAAAAAAACGCCACACGCGACAGTGAGAACAAAACGTCATTAGTGAAAAAATACGTATTTGTCGGAAGCGAGCACGATTTATGCCGACACCGACGCGTAGATTTGAAAACCAAATAAATACAATGTGCTCAGTGTAAGCCAACTGAACGGGGATGGAAATATAACTTACCGGTGTAAATATATCGATAAAACAAGCTGAATATGTTACTCTTATTGTATTGTGGTCTTCAGTGGCATCTACGTTAATGGACATTTGTAGGCAATGATGTAAAATTGAAGACGTAATGTAAGTAACATCACGCCTGTAATCCCCGAAGAGGTAGGCAGAGGCATGTAGAACACTCCCACGTTCCACCAGTTACTTTTTTACGTCCCATTATGGAATAGGTGGTATAAATTAAGAAAATGGTATTAATAGTTTTTGGTATGATACGATTGAACTGATTGTATTTGGAGTCTAGAATGCTTCTACATGAGGAAAAGAACAACTGACCAGGATTCTGAAACACATCAGAGCAGATCAGACAATGTGAATCGAATGTAATCGATATTGTTTTCATCTACCTAGCGATACACATCACTAAAATCACGGAAAAAACTCGCCAGGAAGATATATCTCAAGGAAGTTAGACGGCAGGAGTATTTATGGAAATCTAAATAACAGTCAGCTTTTTTAATTGTGGGGAATGGCTGCTTTTTTCATCGTTTTCGTCTTTTTTTCGTTCAGAAATCTGTTTATTTTCGTGGCTGAGTGATTTGTAAGACCATAATATACGTGGCGAGATAGTGATGTGCGTTGTATGAAGTGATGTCGATTGAGTGTAACGTGTAACACATATAGTATAATGCGATCGTCGCCGGGGGACGATTTACATGTAAATTATTTCCGACATAATTATCCAAATTAGTTGAGTGTGATTTTTATTGAACATCGAGTAAATAAAGATTGAGAAATGAGCTGCACGTGTTCGACGTTCGTTGGTTTTTTAAATTTTAGTTTAGAAAAAAGGAAGCAATTTAGTAATTTATAGAGTGTAACAGAGAGGGGGAGACCTTAGTTTGTTTTAATACACTTAACGACTAGTAATGAAACAAGATTGAAATTTTTAGCTTAAAGGTGGTGTAAGACATTAGTAAAAGTGAATTACAATTCATAAAGACCATTCCAACATATTCGTATATGTAATGATAGTTATTTGTCGTCGTTGGACCAGTGGTTGCAAGTGCGATTTCTATTCGAGAGGTTCTTGGTTCTAATGGTGTGCGTGCAATTAGGATTTTTCTAACTTAGATTTTCTAGTTTTTTTTTTTCTAGTGGCTCGGAGTCTCGATTTATGACTGATGAATGGCAATTGGTCTACCACCTATTCAAGAGCAGGACGCAAGGGTAACTGATGAAACGTGGGAGCGTACTACACTCCTCCGCCTACGTATTTGGGGATTACAGGCATGACGTTACGTTATAATCTTCTACTTCCATACGAGGAGTCAGACGTGAAGAAGAGAGTGCTGAATGTGGAAGAAGCGTGGCAGGTCGGTGAGGGTAGACATATTTGGCGCTATATGTTCTCTGCCTATTACTACTTAGGAACCAGGCATGGAGATATCATAACAATACTTGCATATAACACATGAATAAACACATGGACGCACGTTTTAGCTCCTCGCACATTTAAAATTCAAAACGCACATTATATATCGAATATTGTCGAACGTTTGACATAAAACACCAGATCCGACGCCTCCGTGGCCGAGGTGGCGCTGTCCGACGCCGGTACCGGCGACGCCACCAGTGTTTCACTGTCACTGCACATGCGTGGCGCACGTGGAGAATACATTCCCCGATCGCATGTACACTGTGTCCCGGATAGTGTCGTAAGAGGCACGGCGCACTGCCTAGACAGCTACGGCGGTGAGAAAGCTGTGCTCAGTGATCCACAACCCGGATGCCCAGCGTTGGGACTACGGGCATAGCCCTCCATGGTCAATGTCCATTACTGCAATAGACATGACGATAATGACATAAGTGAGCTCTCGTACGTACATTGTAATGTCTATTTTTAATCGTAAAGCATATACCGTTAATCTTACACTGCAGATATTTAAGCACGTTGTTCTCGACTGTACTGTACCTTCCATCGCAAGTTGTGTAACATATTTTAGTAGATACAACCTAGTGGCTAATGAGAATATAAAGGAATTTTCTTACATGTGACGAATAGCTTATTTGAAAACAGGTGTCAGATTGATATTGAACTGGGCCATGTACATTTAAGGTCGATCTCGGGTGTGACTGTTTGAATTGGACTTGTGCATATTATGGGATAGGTAGAGTGTTTCATGTCTATACTTATAGGCCTGTGGTGCGTCTTACACTTTCATTAAGAGGTTGTTTATAAGACGTATTACAAGTAATCGGTGTTAAGACGGTTGTAACATTGTCCCCTTTAACTTAGTGTAGCCGCAGTTAGATTGTCTTATACGAAGTTTTAACCATTCTTAGAGCATTGTTTCATAATGCTCTATACGTCACAAGTAAAATTTCGTATTGAAATGTTACATTTTAAGTTTTGGTGGAAGTTCGTTCAAAATTTAAAAATTTATTTTTTAAATTAGAATTTCTAGTAATGGCTCGGAGTCTGGATATGTGCCACATGTATGACAATAGGCTCACCGCCTATTACATAGTGGGACGTAAATTTAACTTGTGAAAGGTGGGAGTGTTCTAAATTCTTCTGCCTACCTCTTCGGGGATTACAGGCGTGATGTTACTTAAAAAGTTAAATTCAATAAACACTTTTCGTCGAGCCAGTACCCACAACAGAAGTACCAGACGTGTCAAGAATAGAATCCTCCGTCCCTCTCTGAAATTTCTCGAACTATCTTTATCCGAGCAAGACGCAGTTAGACGCCCGTCGGGACGCCATTGGTCACCTTTAACCCCACCCATGAAGAAAAAATATCACCCATTAAACTGAATAAAATCCGTTTCAGCTTCAGATAGTCGAGTCGAGTCGCCCGAGAGCCGTTAATGCGAACTTATCTTACATCCAACTCGTATTCTTGGAATAGGTATAATCTTTGACCGCTTTTAAAACAACCGAAAATAGGCACGAGCTTTGGCTACAAGCGAACGTTTTAACTTTTTTATTATTTATTTTTTATTTTCATCTGTGCCACCGGTTGGACACGATCGGTTGTAAATTTAATTTTTTTATCTGTGCACATTATGTAGGTACGAATGTAACGGTAACGATTCGGTTTTATCGAAATTTTTTTGGAAAAATTTTAGCAAAATAAGTCAACGTTAGACACGGTTGGGGACGAAAATAGATATGTGAGCGTAGCAGAGCGTTTCGATAGAAATATAAATGGGTGATTTTTTAAAATGGAGCTCTTGGTGCGTTGGGCTGGAGGCGATTCGATGCGTTCCGCGACATTGAGTGCGCGCGGTGTATTATTGCGCATGAAAATAAATTTAATGTCTTGCTATGAGCCGTATTGATAATGGCGTGTTTTTGAGTTTTGTAAATGTTGCTACCACCCATCATTTTTATCTGTACTACCAATGAAGTTGAAATGAAAAAAATGCATATGTATTTTTTGTGCTTTTCTACGGCACTGTCTGGTTCCGCCGTAAGCGGCCTGGTTTGGTGACATAATAATAATTCTATTGTTTATACTTAATCATTTGTATTGCTTCAATCTATGACATTACTAATCTTCTCTGCTAGCGTTTGTTGTCTACAATATACAAAATAAATATTAAAAAAAAACAACATTTATAACCTGTATAATCTTTCGGTTCACGAATGTCACTTATTAAAAATCATTATTATTTCACTTGGAAATATATCAGTTTTATTATTTTTTAATGAGGTTTTCTGTTTTTGCAAATTTATATAGGTACATATTCGGCTAATTTGAATTCAAAGCAGAAGCAAAGACAAAATGAACAAATAAATAGCAACCTTGAGGAATTAAATAGAGTTTGTTTTAATCTGTATCATAATAGGAATAATTGTTTTTGCGACTTATAAATTGTTGTTGCAAATATACCTTCATTGTATAGGAATTGCACAAAGGTTACGTGTCTTCATTAAACAACTAATGTTGACGGTAAATTCATTTCACTACTTATGTAGCTACGATTGCGTATTGACTTCGGCGAAGATTTTTATAACGTATCCACATAAAAGTCATGGCGGGAAATGATTGGTTTATGCCTATCTTTATAATATTTGAGGCCTACCACAGTTTTTCGCCCTCACAAAGCTTCGACAGACAGACAGAATGTCACTAAGCGTCTACGCATAAAGCAGTAAAGCTATTTTTAAATTAAATAAATGAATACCAACGTAAACCACGACTGTAATTCCCGAAGAGGTAGGCAGAGGAATATAGAAGACTCCTACGTTTCACCAATTACGTTTACGTCCCTTTGGAATAGGTGGTGAGCCTACTGCTATCCATCTAGTACATATCCGGTCTTCGAGCCGCTACTAAAAAGGCTAACTTAGAAAAATATAAGTGTCTGACCCGGGATTTGAACCTAGGAATTCTCGATCTACTTTCTCACTTGCAACCGACACGACCAACGAGGAAGTATACTTTTAAGAGGTGTGTTTTCAAGACAATATGTTTTTGGTTGAATGATTTTTCAAAAGTAGCTTAAAAAACATTTCGTTTAAATCATGAATAAAAATAAATCGTTCGATTTCAACCCCGCACCTTACTACCGCCCTCTGTAATGTGGTTATAAAACTGACACTTTTCAACCACTCCCCCATATCTTTGCGATTATTGGATATCGTATACACCTATACAAATATAATTATGCATCTGTGAAATACGTATTTAACCCACATAAACCTTATTTTAAAGGCTTAAAGAGTTAAATTGCATTGTATATCTTTTATCAACTACAAAATAAAAGTATTACTTTACTTTAACTTGACTGAAAGTATGGAAATATTATGGCGGGAAGTCGCTTACGAATTGTCTGGTTATAAAAAGAGGCGAAGGAAAGATGTTTAGAGCCAATGAATTTTAATAAACATATTTATGTTATTGTTTAGCGATAGTCTTTTATTTTGGTCGGATTTATTTAATGTTTAATTCATGGCTTAAAAATATTTTGGTAAATAAAAACCCTTTTTTATTGATACCCACACCGGTAGCGCCCAAGAACGATCTATTTTAAAACATGCAAAGTCGTAGGTACAATAATTGAAATATATGAATGCTAATATTAAAAACTAAAAATATATTACAAATTTCTCATCCATACATATATGTATCTAGAAGTTTTATGTTTCAAACGGTTCCATTCAAAGGAGGATGAATTTTGTTCGCCTTATGAATATTAAGCGGTAAGAATATTGATAAAAAAATTGTAATGTCAGCAATATTAACGGAATCAAAAGGCGGTATGTGTCAGGACAACGGAAGTTGCACGTGGCGTGTCACCCCCGGTGTTATATGACCCGTTGGTCACCTTAGCGGCCACTTACAACCCAGTGTTTGTCTTATAGTGGTATCAAATTGCAACTATGTAGAATACCTATTTTGTGTTATGGCGACTTCGATTTTTATGTTCATTACCAACTTGGAGTAGATGGACAAGACGAATACAGAAACGTGCAAGGTACTTTAAATATAATGATGTTTGACATTCAGTTCTCTGTGTCTGCTATAAAATCACGCCTGTATTACGTCGATGGGGTAGGCAGAGTACTCTACGTTCACAAGTTACGTCACATCGTGGAATATAGGGTGAGTCTATTGCCATATGTTCAATTAATTATGTAATTTTAGGTCTACTGCCTCGTTGGTCGAGTTGGTTGCAAGTGCGACTGCCGAACAGGAGGTCCTGGGTTCGATTCACGGATCGAGCACTACTAAAAATTTTCTAATTTAGGTTTTCTAGTAGTGTGCTCGGAGTCTGGATAAGTGCCCGGTATATGGCAATAGGCTCACCACCTATTCCATCATGCAGTTACGGATGCATGCAGCAAGTTACGGATTTATGTTACGTTTATAACTTCGTTCAGCCAAAACTTACGATAAACGCGACTGATTGTTTTATCAGGCAGATTATTTAATATTCATGAATTGTGCTCACATGTTTATTATAGCAACAGACACGTTCTACGGAACGTCCTCACATATGTAAGTTGGCTTCACTTTAATTTACGCCACGAGGCGCGCTACGAGCTCTATATTACCGGCCATTTCCTGCACGACTTTACTTCATTACTCTTAGAATTTCCATGCGAGCGGTTGAAACGGACTACAAATGACCGCTTACGAAGTGTGCATACATTGAAATACGTGACTTTGACACGCTGTGCATTGGGTCTAGGTATTTGTGTCAGTCGCGCGACAGGTACATACAGGTACAGATCGCACTTACGACTTGCTCACTGCTACAAGCTCTAAGCTTTAAATCTGTTCGTACGTCGCCATTGCGGTATTGGTTGTGATTGAAATGTATTATATTGGTTATACATAGGTTTAATTATGCATTACATTTTTCATCATATTACATTTTAAAACATGAAGTAGGATGCGTCCATGGTCATTAAAATTTTAGAAAATTTAATCACTGCTAAATCTGTTTTGTTATCCCTCACGCATCGTTACGAACTTATTTACCATGTTTCGACAGCACCCCGTTACCTGAGTCAGCTGTATGTTCATTGTGCAGGAAGGTCTTCACGTCGCCCTGTAAGTCTGGGCCGGGCCGCATCGGCCACTCATTCGAAGCAGCGTCTGGCGCTCCGCATTACTGCCTGTCACACGCGTACCTACGTATATACCTACATCATTGTTTATCGTTAAACAGTCTGTTTCTGGAATATAATTTTAAATATTAATCCTTTATTCGTAATTACTTACATTTGGATCTCAATTAGCGGCAGGAAAATTAAATGTCTCTGGCGTAGATGGCTGGAAATGGTCTAAAATAGTTTTGCAGACTTTCAACTTGGAATTTCTCTGTACCCTTAATTATCTTAATATAAATTCATTGCACGAAGAAAACAAATGGTTTCATTACATTCACAAACAAATCTGCACGAATAACTCCTAATGAAGCGATTGGTATGTAACTGGTTAAGCGCTTCTCGGATTGCTTTCAGGCTTTTTCTTCATTTTTGTCTTTGGCGAGCCAGCAGATCTTGGCAGCACACTCCGCATTTCTACGAATTCGTTATAGTTTCATTTGAAAAGAAAATGTTAAAAGAAAATAAAAGCATTCGGAAGTCTCTTGTGTAATCCAAACTTTTAAAATGTATTTAGTGCATAATGATATAACGTAACGTAACATTACGCTTGTAATCCCTGAGGAGGTAGGCACAGGAATTTAGAATCATGGAATAGGTTGGAAGCCTATTATCATACACCAGTCACAAATCTAGAGCACATGGGCGGGTCCACAAGGCAGAATGACGAGAGGCAGACATGTAGCTAGCTGGGAAGATGAAATTAAAAAAAACAGCTGGCTCCAACTGGATTCAAGTAGCCCAGTCTAGAGAGTACTGGCTATCTTTGGAGGAGGCGTTTTTACCAGAAGCGTAGTATAGGAGCGGAAAAATAGTTTTCGTGGGCGAGACTTTCATAAGGCCAAACACATACATATACGATAAACGAAGTGACAGTAGTTTTTCTGGTTTATTTTGGAAAGACGGAGATTCGCAGGAGACCTTTTTCTTGCTCGTCGAGATTCTCAGAAGGCAAACATAGGAATGTTTAAGCAGGCGGAAACATTTTCACCCGCCTCGGGCGGCCGAAACCCAGGCTACGCCACTGGTTCTAACAGTCTGAAGAATGACAGAATAACAATATAAAATTATATATAAAAAATAAAATTAACTAAACATTCAATAAATTTAGGAACAGTACTTAATAATCAAAGTAACAAATTTAATAATATCTATGTATACTAACTTCTTTTAGTTTAACTTTTTTCTTTATCACTTGTATAATCTGTAAGAAATAAAGACTTTTATTACTATTACGTTGGGCCATTTTGATGACATAAAAACTGGTCAGGGCCGGATGTACAAAGTGGCATGTAATCTCAGGTACAGAATCGTCACAAGGGCCGGCCACGGACCGACGCCGCCACCGTCGTTGTCGTCATTATTAACTTTTACTTGATATCAATTACCAAATGTAGATGTTACTGCTAAAGTAAAACTTACATTTCAAATGCATTAATTTAAAAGAATATCGAAGGGAATCTTCCGCTTTTGCTTTTCTCTAAGACACAAACCAGTTGTAATGGGACACTGTCATTATCTTTACCCCGCGTTCCACCTCAGATTAATCTAAAACTTGCGAACTCATTAATTGCTTAAATTTGTGTGATAAATTAAATTGTAGTCGTTAAATTAAATGAAAACCCGGGCACGGCATTGACGTGTTGTATCATTATTCATGCACAATTATAATAGACGTTTCATGTTACAAATGTTATAAAAGAAATAATATTTTAATAATTAAATAGTTATAAATAATAAAATTATATAATATCGTCATACATACCGATGTATGACGATATTATATAATTTTACGAGTACGAGTACCAGTACGAGTATATGACATGATACCGATCATGTCATATACTCGTATGTATATGAGATATGCAAATGTACATTTACAGGTACATACAGGTCTAGGCTGTCTTCATCATCCGCCTACTGCGGTCCACAGCTGGACACAGGGCTCCCCACTCTAGGCGTGCGGGTAGGAGATCGCACCGCCACGTGGCCGGCATATGTATGTAGCTGTGGGTAGACAGGCCGCGCCGTGCCGCGCCGTGCCGCGCCGTGCCGCGCCGTGCCGCGCCGTGCCGCG
>DWFO01006067.1:0-10127 GCA_018246595.1 Mimoniades nurscia nurscia
CCACATACCCGATACCGCCGTTTCCTTCTCACTCACGTCTATATCGACACCCAACTCATTCAAGTATACACACATACAAATTAAGTCCTTGAATTCTCTTTATTCTAATGATATACTTGTGATATCACTTTGGGTCTTAGATGTACTAAAATTTCAAACTGTAATATTATCTAACTTTCACCGAATTTTCATACAAATTATTTCGCCCAGAGCTTCGAGAAACATCACTCGACCGTTCAAGCAACTCATAAAACTTATTTTATGCCCTAGGTGCAAGCGAATGAGAAGTCACAGAAAACGAGCGCAAACCAGAACACGAAATTCCACCAGTTGCAACGAATGTTCGGCAAGCACACGGGCGACTCGGAGCCCGTGCCGCTGTACAAGCAGATCAACCAAGGGGATGTCTTCAGCACCGAGCACGAGGTGACCAAAAGAATCAATCCACATAATAAACTGGATTACAGAGAGTCAGCAGACAACCGTACATTTTATGCTAGTTTCATACATAATATCCCAATTAAATTAATAGAACACACATAACAAAAACATTACACACGCCACTGCTAGTCGTCTAATTTCTATTGCTCAGAAATTGTTGTTGTAACAATTTACGTTTTGGGACGAACACAGTGTTTGCCAGTTATAGTATTAATCCAAAAGTAACTCATCCAGCGTATACACTAACATTTTCCCTAGTTTTATTATTTATTATTATTATCGAACACTAATTGTCTCATATATTTACCCACATTCAATTGAACATTGAGTATTGAGTAATTAATGGTGTTAATGAATGTGCTACTGTTTGAAATATAGTTTTCGACACTGGTAATTTTCCAGCTGCGACTCGCGTTCAACCGACAAGGCGAAGAGCTGAGGATCGCCAAGCGGCAGCTGCAGAACAGCCAGCAGCGGGTCCGAGAGTTGGAGCAGCACGTGGCGGCGCTGCAGGCCAAGCTCAAGCGTGAGGCCTCGTCGTAAAAACCTCTACATCGTATATTTGCTTACGTACGCGACGTGTTTGTATTGACACAGTTCCACACCAGCGAAAGGAAACTGCGACCTACTCTGATGGTTTAACGAAGCTCTACGTGCATACCAATGAACTGTCTTGGGGAATATTTACTATTCGAGTCGGAAAGTGTGAAGTTTAAGAGTTACGTCTGAATGTTTCTTCGAGAGTAAGATACGGTAGCTCTCATCGGTAAGTTGGCTAGTGAGGCAACAAAGTCCAATATTTGTTTTCTAATGTATCATCCATTTCAGCTGAGAGCGACCTTACAGTTATTTCAATGGATGTGTAAACTTGAATGGACCTCTAGCGAAGGGTCGCAAGAAGTGACGTTGGTTGAAAAGTTTGGTGTGATGTTCTCGCTATATATTTTGAAAAGCAATATACTTGCTTTGAGCGGATGCAGCGCATTTGCTTTCTCTACAAATGTATATGACTAGAACATTCGCTTGATGTGATTACACATTTTTTTAAGTAAAGTTACAGTTGTTTTTTAAGATCTTACGCCTATTCTTACATAATTCTGTAGCGCCCGCCAAATGACACCACAAGTATCTATTGATAGTCACCAAAAATTTTCAACTTATATATAAATCTGGTGTCAAGATTTTTTTTTTCTAAGAAAATTTATTGTTTTTAATAATAACATAACTTTTATTTTTTTTAATCGCAAAACAAGACTAAGAATGTCGGTAATATGGAATTCGAAGAGATTATATAGTCCCAGGAACATCGTGAAATGTACTTTGTGATTAACACAAGACACATTTTCAATTTTAATCGATTGACAGAAAACAAACCATAATAATGTTAAGGTGTTTTTATAAAAATACTTGATCAACATACAAATTATTTAACCTACTTATAAAATATATTTCGAATGTAAGACAGTGATAATTTTGTCACAATACTTTTGTTTCAGAGTAGTGCTAGAACAATAAATATTTTTGAGTGTTTGCTAATAATAGTCTTATGTGTCGCTTATTTTTATAAATACTATTTAAAAAAAAACTAAAATCGAGGCTACTATTATATTCCTTATTTTTATGCAGTATTACACTGATAATCATGGGATCAAAATTGATTGAAATTCTTCTTACGAGAGTTATATGACATACGTACATGGGCGTAGTCACGGCAGGGCGCGTCTCGCCCCATTCCCGCTCTACTGTCATTGTTTTTATGCTTCTGCCTCACCCTAAAGCTCTTCCTGGCTACGCCCATGCATACACTAATATTTCATACAAATTATAATTCTCATTAAGGCCTATTATTATGTAGCTTAGCATATGTTTAATAAGAACAATTGGAAATTAAATCCTTTTTATTTTATTCTATAAAGAATGACTTGTGTGATATACCATGACATAGCTAATGTTAAAATTTTGGCCTTTTTATTTTGATATAATTCCTGATCAATCAAGTAAATAATAATTACGTGCAATGATATATCAGGGTCTTGTCGTTTTAACCTCTTTATTTTGTGATGTTCATTTTGCTTTGCACTGTTTTGACGAGCACTTAGTAAAGTCTATTCCATGTGTTTAAAATTAAGTTTACCTATCTATAGGTATTTTATTAGTCTGATTTACATTTGTTTTTGTTACCTGTTTATTTTTAATGAATAATGTGACTTATGGCTTATTTTGTAATTTAATTTTTTTTTATAATTAAGTGTAATGTTCTTTTGTTCGTTTTTAATATAGTACCCATTTAAGAAGCAGACACAGTAAAAGCTGATTTCGTATGATCATAATTCGAGATTAACGTATTGCAATGAATATGGTATATATTTTGTAATGATAGGTACCTTACTGGAAACAGGCACTGCCAAACCGTTCTAAAAGAGCAAATGAGTTGTACAAAAATCTTACCTGAATTTTTGTGTGTACATACATTTAACTAGCATTTTAGGATTGAGTGGATATAGGTGCTAGACACTTTCGCCTTATCGCTGTTTAGTTTTTAAATGCAAATATGGCGAGGAGACACGCATAATTATGGCTGTAGGGGCTTGAGCCTCGCAGTGTGGCAAATAGTACTGCTTACAGCAATAACTCAACGTTTATCAATAATGTCGATGTATTGGAGAATAATAAATCTTTTAACTTTCTAGAAAGTAGCCTTCTATAGAGGAAACACATTTACATTCCATTTATCAATATATTGTCGATTTTTGTAAGATTCAAAGAAAGTATTATTGCATTAGCATTAATTAATTTAGTTACGTGGCTAAGTCGACGTTGATATTTATTGTGTATTTTTATATTATGCTTATGTAGCACAAATTTAAATAAATGTTTGATCATTCAAATGGTTCTTTGATTCTTTTATTTCAAATTATTATTAAAGAGATATTTTCAATTATCCCATCACATTTCATGCACTTAAAAATTAAAACTTGTATGACTGTGGTGATGAGATCTGTGGGGTCATGGATAAGTCTTATGTCCAGCAGTGACATGCTGAAGGGGTATATGAAAACAGAGGTCATCTAAGACATACAAGAACATAATTAAAGAACAATGTGTCTTCCCCTTAATAGAGACAATAAGAAATGTGTTATTGGACATATTCTTAGTTATACATAGTCTATTTAGCAATTTAAGTTAGAATTAAATTACTCATTAGCCTCGTAGGCTAGATCGTAATTTTTGAAAAGACAAAAATCTAAGACATACAGTTCAATATAATATGTATATGTTATTGCACACTAAAGACATGAAAAGAAAGTAAGTTCTGCAATAAAAAATGTGACTAAGAATTTTAACAGTAATAAATAAAAGCATTCTGCTGTTATCACATCCTATTTTAATTATTCTTATGTCCTTACACTAACAAACTATAATTGATAAATACAAAATAAAGTAAAAACATTCTATATAAACAGTTGTGATTCTTTTTTAGATGTATATTGAATTAAGTCTATAAGTTGTAAATAAAAAAAATTAATTACAGAAATAAAAAAAAATGGACGGATAAGAATTATTAAAGATTTTGTACCATATTGCATAAAATTATAAAATAACTTAATGGTCGAAGTCTTTAAAATTACTTTACTTAATTAGAGTAATCGTCTTACATCAGAAATTCATACATTTATTATAAAGCTGTAATAGAATGGAATGATTCATTCACAGTCATTTTAATACATAAATAAATGTATATACATTGATTTAATAAATCAATAAATGTATAATACTTAAAGTGATAATAACTTCAATGTCAACAAAATTGTTGACACGAGTATACTGGATATTCTCAAATTTGTAGCTGAGTTACACCCGTCAGTACTACAAGTGTATATACAAGTCCTGTACTCTAGTTTGTCCCCTGGTTGCTGTACATAATTGCAGTAGTTACCAAGGTCTAATGATGAGCAAAATCTCTTTGTACTAATTCCACCTGGAACATATAAAAATTTATATTTGTAGGTTGTTCTCATGTGAAACAGAAACTGTGTCTTTACAATAACACAATTAATTTGAATTTCGATGAAAAACTGATTAGAATAATCTTGGATAGAACATGTTTCTGCTTGATTTAATACTAAATTATTTCTATAACAACACAGGAATTGTTAATGAAAATTTTTATACAAAATATTGGAATGATAAATTTGTTTACATCAATGGATGGGATCAAAATCATACTTACAAAATGTATTGTTTAAGAACATATTTCATTTAGGTATAAACAGAAATACTTACTGCAACATTCTTTTAAGCCAGTTAGCATCAATAGATAAGGCTACCAACTTTGTTAGTATAATATGAAAGCATTAAGTGTTCAGTGCTGCAAAACTCAAAAACAAATCAGTGCATTATTGTGTAAGTTATCATTAGTACTATAAACATTTGTGTTATGTGAAATTCAATGCTCCGACTTTAATAGACTTTTTTACATGAACATAATAGGTTATTTCATGGCTTTTTAAATGTCCATGAGTCAAACATATGACTGTACACAGTCAGACAATGTACTGTAAACTACTCCATATTATATTCGAATATCTAAAAAAAAAAAATTTTACATACAACTAGTGTCCAAATTTTGCAATGTATTTTATTTCTAATAAAACAATTACAAACAATAATACTCAGTAATATACAAGAATTGAATTATATTAGAAAATGGTGATCACTTAAATTATCATTTCAATAAACAATATTCATTCATTACATTACAAACAATAGGCATTCATTGTAACTGTACTTTGAACACAAGTTATATGTAACTTTTGCTATTTTCGCACATCAATAAATGTATCAATATGAAATTTGGCATTGCAAAGATGTCATTGGATCTAAACTAAAGCTTTATTGTACATGTGTTTGTGAAGCATATTTGTACAATAAATAGGTGTAACTTTCTGGTGTAATTTAAATTGTAATATTTATAGAAGAAAATAAATATGAGACCAATATAGACCTATCTGTTTAATGCAGAATTGAGCACCGTACACATGACTACAAGGTGTAGCAACCAATGCCCCATCATCTAATTTCATTAAGCCATCACCACATTCCATAGTCGAGGAGGAGTTACACTGATAACACTCTATTGCTTGACCTATTAAAAAGCAGTTAGAAGGCAATATTAGTATTATTATTATTCCAGTGAATGTTAACAAAGTTACTGATGCTTTGATAAATCTAATGCTTACACCTGTTTAATCTGCTTATATTAAAACAATGTAAGGTTAGTTAGCCAAGGAATCCTAAAACCCATACTAGGATTATGTGTTATGCATACTGTGGCACATAAAGACCAATATACCCAAATACCCTAAATATTTGAGACTGTCATTTTCTCTTATATGCATGTGAGGAATACATAGCATTCTGAGCTACCCAAATGGGGACACCTATTTGAAGTAAAAGACTAAAGTGCTTAAGAATCTATGTTGTTGATTCAGTTTTCAAATAAAGCTTTCTAGACAATATCGAAATATTTTATGCAACTTATTTCCATTTGTTATATGAATTTTACTTCAAAGGATTCTTAAATATCCTGTTTTCCATGCTAGATGGGACTTTTGTTTTGATGCACTTAGAAGAAACATCATAATATTTATTATTAACAAATAAAACCTGGCTCTTAAAAAACATTTGCACCATATATTTCCTTAGAGTTCTCTTAAGAGAAATGCATAGATAATATGACTGAAGGACTTCACATGCACACAAGACTTCGTTAAAAGTTTGGTAATTGAGAAAAGAATAACTTATAAGTAAGTCAAGACTCATATATTAATAATATTAAGAAATAAGAATATATCTATACTGTTAGTTGTAGCCAATACATTATTTTTCAGACAATTTATGGAAATTATCGTTATACTGAACGATATTTTAGAATATATAGGTAATAGATCCGCATCAACCGACACCCAATATTTTACGGCTCTCACCTTCAAACCTCCCTACATGTTTGATGCAGTACTGAGCATTATGTATAGTTTCACAGTCGGTTTGTGCTAAATCTACGTCACTGTCTAAAAACTCATTACACACAAACGGATTGTTCGAATCTGTACCCGAACACTGATAACAGTTTATCGAATGAACTAAAAGAACAAACAAAATACAAATTAAAACAATGTGTATATGGGCGTTGTTTCTACTGATCAACTAAGCCATTCATACCTGATTTGAAACTTATCGCTGTTAAGCATAAACTCAACAGTATATTTTTTGTTAATTTATCCATTATTAGACTTTACTTTAATTCAATTATTTCGTAAATCTTAGTCTCAAATTCAATTGGAGATATTAAACAATTCCAATTTCAGTCAAACCGACATCGTCAATCGTCAATAGTCACAATAGTTGACACTTTGACAGTGTTGACATTATTTTGACATAACATAAACATAGACAAAAACGACGCTGATGCTTGAATAATTTCTTTATGCCATTATAGGTATGTCGTTATCGCTGTTTTATTAGATAGTCAGAAATATTGCTTTCTGTTTCAAAGAACAAAATATAATTTTATTCATTCAAGATAAAATATTACAATATCCGTACATATTAGTACTATAATAATAATAATATAATATTAATTTGGCAGTCAATCAAACTTTTCTTGTCAATCAAACCAATACTCGTTTGTTTCATTTTATGCTTCGATTTATTGCATTCAGTTCGCCAGTTTCATAGGCAAGCGGATGATATAATAATAATTACGTAGCCGTACGTGGTAAAAATATCAAGTCGGTCATTCAAATAATCTAACACAATAATATTTTAAGACCGCTACATAAGTTAGGTTAGTCAATTAGACCAACGTAAAGAACCCCTTAACCCTTAACGGTCTCTATTTACACATTGGCATAGGGTCATGCTTCGTTAGCGGTTGCCAATGTAGCTCGGCAACCTATGTATTACGTACAACACATTATCTTTTGGCTTTGCTAAAGCATGACGAACTATACTAATCGGTTGGTCGGTCAATGTCGAACACATTCATCAAATACTGTAAATTTACTTGATATTCACATTACAACTAAATGATAAAGATCATTAAATACGAATCAGCAGGAATGGAAATGATGAAATGAAACCAACAGCAATAACTGTCGCAAATATTTATTCGATCGTATCAAAATAACTTTACAATATAATACTTTATATAAAAAATAATTATAAAATAATGCGGCACTTATTATTAAAGTAAATTATTTGCAACTATAATGTATTCTTATTAACATACAAGGTAAAGTTGTTACATAAATATATCAGGGTCTACTGACACGGATATTCAATTAAAAATTTCCAGTGCACACAAAAACTACTACGATATTTCTAATATTTTGTTTAGAAAGTATAAACTTAACCAAAATCACAAAATGCATGAGCGGACCTGGCTCATGTGAACTTAAAATTTGTACATTAACATAATCCTAATTTAAATGCGTTACCTTGTCTAATTACCACTAAACGCTTAAAGTACAGGCAGTTACAAAAAACCTACCAATAATTGTCATATATAATTAAGTCCTAGCAATAATTAATCTAAGAAGTATACATTCATCACACAACTGGAATGTTTTATAGTATGTTTATGAGATAGCTTAATCTAGGAAATAAAGAGTATATAAGTAGGGTTTTTTATTAAACACAGTACAAAAATATAGAGCGTCCAGAAAGGATCCTATTTCATAAGCTATAAGATTTTTAATATAAAAATACACGTAATTTATCTTTATTCATAAATATGTGTTGACAGTATGTCTTGGCACATAAGATATTGGCCAATAGAATAATAATATAGAAGGTTTTCTATAACATGCACAAATTACTTAAGACATGCAAAATTTCACATATACATTAAAAAGAAAATTGTATTAATATGACAAACACAAAGAAGTACGAATATATTTTCATAATACAGATATATTTATATGGAAGGATTTAGTAGTTACATAAAAAGTTGACACTGTTTATTTATTTAGACTTAGCATTTTACTATTAAACATGTTGGCGGTGGACATGATTTTCGCAAACATTATTTCTTCTACTTTATATAATATTTTAAGTAATTAACACTGGCTGGATAAAGAAGTCGTTAATCCTAAGAATACCATAATTAAGTAGAATAAGTTCAAATATGTAACACTGTGGTAGTTCTTCTCAGAATTTTTATTATAAAAAATTCAGTGTGTTCTGTGACATACTTAAATGTAACTTCCAATGTTATGTACAATGAAGTAAAATAGTTCAGTTGTTGAGCTGAGGTCTCAACGGCAAGGATCTTTCCACCCAAAAGTTCGGCCTCTGCATCATGGTCTGCCACAAAAAGACCTCCTTGCCCGTACTGTCCATCCAGTTGACATTCGCTCCCATGTATGTTCCTAAAAAGATAAAAGTAATCAATGATATTTAAAGTACAGTGGTAGAAATAATCCTCACAACATATATGGACAGTGAAAATATGTATTTCAAAGGATAAATATGTATACCGGTTCCCAGCGACAGGCGCACGGCGCCCATGAAGTCGTTGGAGGCGAGGCGGTCGCGGTCCCACAGGCTGAGCTCGAGCGCGCGCGCGCCCAGCTCGTGCAGCGCCAGCCCGCGGTACGTGAACGTGTGCTCCCAGCGCGGGTTGAGCGAGCGCCGCACCACGCTCGTCTTCTGCTTGGCGAGCCGCCCGCGCTCCGGCAGCAAGTAGCTGGATCATCCATAATATTTTTTTCTTTTCTTAAGGAGCATAGGTACCAAACATCTCGATTTTAGCCGCACTAACGTATTGTTAGTAGGGATGGAGATATTTGGCAAACGGTTCACTTTGCATACCCCATATGGGCGTAATCATAATAATAATTGTCATAAATAAAAATATAGAAAATACATTACCAAAACTTAGTAATTTGCACGTCGCTTAGTATTACTAAGAGGCATGCAATTCTGTCGATAGCGGTGAATATAATATATTTTCTAGAAACGTCTAAAGTCATGTTTCATAAACATTGTTATCCTTACATACCTTGGTGTTACACTTCACAACGCAAAACAAATATGGACTATGTTTTTTATTTAAATTTCGAACTACATAAATTTTCGTTGGATATAACTAAACCCACTTTACTTGATCCTGCAAATAAATATGCCATAAAAAAGCGTAATGGCCTCACCTTTTACAAAAGACATCGGCTAGGCCGTTGGGCTTGGTAGCCACAAGATTCTTAGCTTCCTTGACAAGAACGTGCAGTGTTCCCTTTCCGCGCGATGCCGCGTCCAGTTCGAATTTCAACCCCACTATCAGGTCGCCACGCGTACCTTGGTGTTCGTCGAATTGTTCCGTCTGCAACATAACATGTCAGTTTAATTATTAAACTTCGAGTTTAAGTAATTTAATAATAATAAAAGCACCAACAAAGGGTTACAAACTGTAGCGAGGAACCAAGAGTAGTGGAATTCTCAATACATATTTACTTATATGTAATCTTAATTTTATTTACAAAAATGGAATATATCTTGTACACTTGTTGTGGCCTTTACATATAACTTGATTCAGATAATCTAGCAGCTGCAGTCGTGGCCGAGTGGTTAAGGCGTCTGACTCGAAATCAGATTCCCTCTGGGAGCGTAGGTTCGAATCCTACCGG
>DWFO01006068.1:0-10126 GCA_018246595.1 Mimoniades nurscia nurscia
TATGTCACATAATAAACCTAGTATCACTGAATAACATTATTTTTTTAGTTGTGCATAATTATATAAAATTTATGTGGTCAATTAAGTATTTGATTTTTCTAGGTATTGGTTAACTAAGGCAACGTTACGAACTCACACATAGTACATAGTACCTAATTATCCAATTGGAAAATAAAATTCCGCAGTGAAAAAATCAAACTATCGCCGACTAGCCAAGTAAGTTTTGCCCTAATTAATATGTAAATATCATGATCATTTTTAAACATACATACATGTATGTAAACTTATATTTTTGGTTCTAAACATGTCAAAATTAACGTGTTCATGTCCCGTTTCGAAACAAACAAGTAAGGCAGTAAAACTGTAACATCTATTTCGATCGATCGTTAAAACCACGCTGTTACGGTGGCATAAAGGTGGGCGCTCCATACTATGATTTCAAAACAAAGCCACCGGTTCTGGAGAGTTTTCGTAAACAAACTATGGCTACTATATTTTATCACCAGGCTGAAATGAACATGGAGTAATACAACATAACATTTTTCAGGCTCACTAAGTATATATTTTTTACACAAAAACATGGAACAAAATTGTCATGAATGTAGAAGAAATATATCAGACCTTTAGTATGGAGATAATTAGCACTCGGTGCTTTCTTCCCACCACGTAAGGAACTTGACGTAAAGATAGAACAATAACAATAGTAAAATAAAAAAAATTTAAACAAGAACAATCCAGAGCTAACACCCTTGGCATAACACGGGAGTCGAATGTATCACGAGCGGCGTAAAAATAGAATGCCGATGGCGTTGTGGCCGCTAATCGTACATTTCCACGCGGAAATAGGCGACACAGTTTTATCACGAAATTTATGTGTCTCATAAATAGATTTTCATAAACCTCATAGTAATGTTAAGAGATTAATATACGTACATATATTAATAGATGAAGTACATGATAATTAAAACGAGTTACGTTATTATTTTTAAATAATTTTATAATACGGGAACGTTTCAAAAGTCTCCAGAATTCATTAAATAAAACACAAGTGAGACTGGCGACGCGCATTATTTTAGTAAAACTATAAATAATATATGCAAAGAGAATCTTCCCATAGCCCAAAATAATTACAAGAGTACAATGATGAAGGGTAAATGAGGCATCAAGCAGTGGCCGCCACCACCCACTGCGTACCGAATTACGCTAATGACGAATTCGTTGCAGGCACAGTCTTCACGAACGTACGAACCAAAAAATCTGTGGTGTTTACATAAAATAATTTTATATCTTTTGAACATTCGCGTTGATTCAGATTAAATATTTATCTTACAAAGTTTATGGATTCGTTAACGAGATGCAGATGCAGCACGTTACAATTGCATTTAGATCAAAATTTAAATTACGATAATGCCAGCAAAATTCCTAATGAAATATTTACATAATATAATAAAAAGGTCTATGACAGTGGCGAGCGAGTATTAAGAGTGATATATAAGGGCACGTCAGGTCTCCGGAATCCGGAATATCTCTGCCTTATCCAGTGGAAGCCTGGGGTGACAATATAAAATATTAATAATAACAGTTACACATACAAAACCCAGTATAGCACGAAACCAATGAGAAAAGAAATGCGCTAACAATCGGAAGCCGTCACTTCAAGGGAGAAACCGTAACAAAATCTATAAAAAACTGATCATCAAACGCGTGGTAGTTAAGTATCAGGACACTAACGACCTTAGTAAATGGATACCGTGACGAGTGAAGGGCGAACGTCGACCTTTGAATCCCGGGCAGCGCCTATTTCTGCTGAAGGACGCAAGTTAATAATCGACGACAACCATGTTTCAACGACATCTTAATGCCCTTGAAGTTATACAACATAATATATGTACATATATATGCCCTTTCGTATAAACATTTTACGGCGTTTATATAGAAAAATATCAAATAATCTATGTATGTACATCTGTATTAGTTCAGTGATATTCTGATTTATACCTTGTACTTATTCATGCTGAAGGGGGAAAATAGCATTCATATTCTGTAGATATACCGCTAATATAATGCATGACGACTAAATCGTGTACAATAATGAAACGCCCGACAATTTATCGCGAACATTGGCGTGACAAAGCGTCCGAAGTGTATATATATATAGATATCTGTCGACAATTCTGAGCATTGACACATTTAATTGATACCGTCGAGAACTTTCTGCATTGTTACAAAGATATAGATCGCATTATCGCCGACGACAGATCACGACTTCATTGACGAGACTCTCGATCTTACCGATGCCAATGATACATACATACATACAACTCTATCATTTGACGGTAAAGAAATTGTTACATAACATACGCAACCTTACGATATATTACAAGCTTATTATTATTATTAAATTCGTTTCGTGCATTCGGTAATGACAATAAATTACTTAGCGAATAAGGAAATTACTGCGTATTCATAATGGTTTTGAACTAATGAACAAATAATTTATTAGTAGTTATGAGTGAAGTCATTGTTCAGGGAGGCATTCTGACTCCACCCTTGTTATTGTAACACCAAGGTCACGTCGTAGTGCGGTTAAAGGTCGTCCGTCGGCCCTACCGGTCACATCCGGGGGCCGAGCGGAGGGGATGATTGATTGCGTCATCGCCGTGAGCCGTTAGATCGGTTCCACGGTCGTGGTTCTTGTAGGGCGCTGATTTAGTCAAAAAATGGGTTTGTCCTGCAATTGTTATATGTGACTTTGATTTATCACACAAACACAAAAATATAATTTAGTAGGTACAATCTGTTATATTTATTAGATATACTACTTGTATTGTAGAAATAAAAAAAATATTTAATGAATGAAGCGAAGCGGTATTGAATATAAGAATACGATAAGTGACTGGTATTATTTTAAGTAGGTACTTGTTCGAAAATTTCAAGGAAGGAGCTTGGATAGGTCCGAACCTAGTCAGGTTATCCTTAAAGAACACAGGTGAGCTAAGTCGGTATACAATTTAATCAAGTAAAATCTTACATTACAATAAAAAGAAACTTCGATTCTATGTACATATATGCAAACCGAACGCACATGTGGAACGTACATTATCATGTACAGTTCGCTTTTTTATAAATGTACTGTATCTATATTATTTACCAACCCACCCCTGCGCAGTGCGACAGAATGTGGCTTGAACCTCTTTCATTCTCAGAACACCCGTATGAAAAACGATAAAGCCTCGATAACTAATATTTATACTAGAGGCTAGCAAGTAACTTGCATTGCATATGAACGATTCGCAACAGCGAACAATTCAGCCACATCGCCAAACGAGATAACGTCTCGAATTATTTCCGCTAATAATGTTTATCGTGCAGTTTTCCCAACGCCATATCAAACACATGGTCGACTATGAATCATTGTATTAATAAGGTTATTATTAGGATTTCTTTTATATTTACACTAACTGGAATCATGACGAATCCATGTTGAAGATTTGATTGAATACAATATTGAAAATAATGCAAGAGATAATAATAATGATATCTTGGGACATCACACACGGCCATCTGATCCCAAATTAAGCATCAACAGAGCTTGTGGTATGGTAACCAGACGGCTGATAAACTACATATATACATAGATATAAATATAAGTAAGGAACCTAGCCTGACGATGTAATAACAAAATATCAATTGCATATTGTTCGCAAAAATATAAAAAATGATATAAATGTTTATTTATGGTAGACGTATACATATTATTGATTAAATGTGAATAAATTAATAGAGCATACATACATACATATTGTCACACCTATTGCCAACAAGAGTAGGTACAAAATGTCGAATAATAGAACAATTCAAAATAATATACTAACGTAACAATTACGCTTGTAATTCCCGGGGAGGTAGGCAGAAGAATGTAGTACACTCCACTTAGTTATATCGGGCATGGCGATGTTTTGGTTTCGGGCTTCTGAAACTTTCAAGAAGAACAAACTACTTGCGTAACAAGCGACAATGATGACGACCCGGGCGTAGTAATACTAAACGATATTTTCATACTTTCTTAACAAAGTCCATTACAGTGAAACGGTCTACGCATCTAAGTATCCATTAACCTAAAACAGTGGCGTACGCCACGTCGAAGACTTTAACGACACTGTTAACTAGCGATAAAATTACATGGAAAGTTGTTGCGGATAAATAGTTTTCTACAATAAAATACCATCGGTTATAATGCTCGGTGTCGGACGAGTGACAATGATATTTAGCAAAATAAAAAGACAAAGAAAACATGTGTGTATTAGTGACGTAGACATTATCGAACAGATGTCCCCGTCCAATGGAGAAGATCCAACATCATAGGCCACTACGCTGAATAAGTCAAAGTACTGGAAAATACTACATTCTGCAGAACTTTAAGGCGTGTAACTTGCAAGTGGTGTTTTAATTATATATATTGTTTACATAACTACATTCATAAGCGTTTCAACGTAAAATCAACTTTATTCATTGGAATAATGTGTCTTTTAAGCGCATGCTAATTATATGGTCAAGCACATGAATGGATGATTCGCTGTATGTTAATGAGTCAGGAGCATAGCCGTCGCAATGCGGAATTGCGGTACAAATAACGCACTTAGCGCAACGTCAGATTTAGCGGTTGCGCGCGAATGAGCCGTTCCGGCGACAAAAGACGCGCGTCGCCGCGAAGTTCGCGTCGCGTTCAAAGATCGATAGTATGTGGTTTTACGACGTACTCACAAAATTGCCATCCAGTCTCGCTACAGATATCACTTGTAACCTGAATTGCCACTGTGAGCGTTGATGGCAGAGCTGGAAGTGACAGTCCTAAGACGTCGTAGAGCGATCAAATAAAGGCGTGTTAAAAGACAACCACATCAACAGCTCCTTTAATATGTTAGACAGGCGTAAAGACTATGACGACTGTAATGAATTTGGAATAGGCGAAAATAGTTCGCCAGGATCGTAGGAAATAGAAAAACTTTAGTATCTGTCTACCTCTATGGGAAATGGGCGCGATATTATATGTATATGTTCGTAATAACAATATGTTGATTACACTTTATATATACTTTACCTATCGATTAATCTAACTTAAACTTCGATTATTAATTTCTACTCACTGTGTTATCCTACATTGCAATGTACATACGTACATGCAATGTACATACATACATGCAATGTACATACATACATGCAATGTACATACATACATGCAATGTACATACATACATACATGCAATGTACGAGTACATATATCTGGTTTGTCGTTAACAATAGCACTGATATATTAAAACGAACGCGTGAGCTCAGTGGCTCAGTGTTACGTGTTAAGTGTTTTGAAATTAATCGTACACAAATATGAAGGCAGGGCAAATTGCTCCAGCACATAATGCCCGTTGATGTTTTAGAACATTACCCACGATCGTTGAACCGTGTAAATTAAACTAGACGCCGAGATTACCTCACTATGTGCCGATGAGGATTACGCCCGAATTTTGTCACGCTTCGTTGAGCAAAAGTCTTAACGGACGATATCCCGGTGCTCGGAGAGCGACTGATGGCTACACTAGTCACGCCTATTGTTCTTCCAGGAACGTTGCCCTTTAGTACGAGTCCGATTTTCATCTACTATTCATAGCTAATATCTCTAAGTCGTTATGGTATTTCATGGGAGCTTATAATATACTTATTACATATGTATGTACAATGTAACACTATAATGAATGACATTTGATGAGCCAATCCATTCATGATTGCATAAAATTTCTATTAAATTTAGAGAGTATCATTAATATGCCTGCTCGTTGGTCGGTTTGGCTGCAAGTGCGACTGCCGATCGGGATGTCCTGGGTTCAAATCCCAGGTCGGACACTACTCTAGTAGTCTATCTAATAAAGATCTAATAATAATATCTAATAATCTATTATTCTAATTTAGATTTTCTAGTTGTGGCTTAGAGTCTGGAAATGTGCTTGGTGCATGGCATTAGGCTCACCACCTATTCCATAGGGGGACGTAAACGTTACTAAGGATGGTTATATGAGGCCTAAAGAGGGATAATGTTAACATGTTATTATATTCCACTGTCGCATTTATCGTACTCGCGTTTCCTTCGATAAGGTCCATAAATGTGGAATATGATGTTTGCGAGTTGGAAGCGCGCTGACGTCACATTTAAAACGGGTGATGATATCACGGCGCCAGTAATCGCGCCCCGCTGTAATAAAAACTTGTTATTCGACATACGAGCAAGCAAGGGGTCACTCGGGTTTGCCGGCGGGAACTTTGAACACAACACAATGTAAATAATAATAACGTAGCTCATTAAAAATCCATTTATTATTGATTATGTTAATGAATCTTGGTTGTTCTAGATTCATTATTAAAGACCTCTCTCTGTATAGAGACGAAACCGTTGAATAGCCGATATAGATAAATGCTTTATCAGAAACTGTATCTTATATGTTATAGCTGATGAGATGACTGTCGATCCCAGCAGAGAAGTTTAAAAGAGTTGACAAAATTATTAACAAATTTATTTTCATAACTAAAACTTGACCGATCGACAGTACACATCGATATTAGATCCAAATTCAATGAACATAGAACGTGAGTCGCACTTCCTGGTAATCGAATATAGTCGGCCAATTAACGGCTGATTAGTTAAAAATTCCGCTAAAACAAGTGTAAAAATGAAACAATATCATTGGATACTATATAAAGGTAGTATTAACATTATAAATACACCAAACAACAACGAGGAGGGAAAACCACAACGTACTAGATTGAAACAAATTTGCAGTGTCAGAGAGTGCTTCGATAACTCTTTAGGTTTTCCTGCTTAGATGTACGATCTGATTGCACAAGGACAGATATCTAAGAATCGCTTACATAAGAATAATAATGATAACAATATTAATATTCGAATCGTAGAATGGATTTAATACTATCGCTGAGGTAGTAATTACATACATACACGTGTGATTATTAGAGTAAATCGAAAGCTTTCGTTAAAACGTTAAGATTGAATTTACGTAATGCGAACAATTCACCCCGAGTCGATTGATTGCTTGGATTGTTACAAAAGGTGATGATACATTCAGGATGTTTTTTCAGGTTAGACACAATGTAGGACAGCGTAAGACAGGTAGAGGAGGCGTGATGCTTTTTATCTCATGTAACTGGGACGCAAAGCCTTTATCGACTTGAACAAATATTAATTTATTGTTACGCGTAAAAGAAGGCCAACAAAAACTATGTTAACTACATTTTGCTTACTTTAAAACGTATCTATTGAGAACTATATTACGTAAAACTTTAACGCAGCAAAATATTTTACATAGCGAACTACATTACATAATGGAATGTTCTGGAACAATGCGGATAAATCGATCGAATGCATGGATAAAATCAGTGCATTCTTGCAATAAACATTCATAACATATAGGTATATGTGTATAATATTATAGCCAGACTATAATTATATTTACCAAATGGCATCTGTTAAACATTTACAACACAATTTTGTACTCATTTGATTTAAGGCATGTCAACCACCAAAAGGCATGATGCAAGTAGATATATTCGGTCACGAGATAAAAAGCGCTTCCGCGCGGCAACTAGCTGTGATCGATACTGTGGAGATATGTATCGTGGCGATACTGGTTCTATTAAGGTCGAAGCAGCGGTGATAGTATATAGTTCAGTGGGTACCAAAAGGCCGTACGGCACGAGAGGAAGGACAACTCGTTGGGCGTTTGCGCAACATTCGAGCGGTATTGTTCGGGCCATTGGTTGTCAGATTACTCATTTTGCCGCGGTCTACATTCGCAATGACCAATAATAGCTTCGTGGCATTAGTTCTAGTTCTCGTCGCCTATAATTTCCACGCCGCTCAAAGGGCCCCGGCTGGCGGCGCTCATTACGCCGATGCGTCATTAGTCGTGGTGTGAACTGTAAATACGGTAATAAATAATTTTATATTATGCTTTTCATGACAATACTTAAATGGGGTTTTAACATTGATAATTAGTCATGAAATAATGATAAAACAAATATACAAAGGGAACTTGACTGCTTCGTTGTTCATGTTGGTTGTAAGCGCGACAGCTGATCGGGAGGTCCTGGGTTCAATTCCCGGATCGAGCACTATTGGATTATTCTAATTTAGAGACTTTCCTGATAGTAGTTCGGAGTATGAAACTCTGCCCGGTGCATGGCAATAGGGTCACCACCTATTCCATATTAGGACTAAACGTAACTGGTGAAACGTGGGGAGTGTATTACATTTATCTGCCTACCCCTTCGATGATTACTGGCGTGATTTTACGTTTTTTGTACAATGGACATGTTGATGGATGTAGGTGACGAGGGCAACCACGATTCACCTAACTTCATCAAATAGGCCAAATATTGGTTAATGGCTGAAGTCTCAAAACGGGCGTGCATGGATGAAATTAGTGATAAATGTAAAAGAAGCACATAATGTCTACCGACTCCCTAACCGACTAAAGTGCTCTGAAGTGATGAAATAATAATCATAAAAATGTTTGCATCAAACTACACGATCCTCGGCTCGATATTCACTTGCTGCGCGAAATGGAGGCATTGCACTGCCGTCTGCCGGGCTGGAAGCCAGTTGGGAGCGCATACGGGATATTCTCGTTCTGAAAGCCTTTACAAAGTTGTCCGTATTGAAGAAGCTACGATGGCGAGTCGAGTTTCTATCGAGACGGGTGTGTGAATGTCCGCGAGGGGAAACCCGTTGACACTTCCATTTCTTGATCGAACGAGTAGTAATTTAAAATCTAATTTTACAGAGAGTATTACCTTTAGTCCTTTTTTAGCATATACCTACATATATAAAGATTAATAATATTGTGGTACAATTAGCCGATAAGAAGCAACTTGTACTTCTTACAAGTTACAGGTTGCCATAATATGGCATTTCAAATTCGAAAGGATACCGCTATCTGAAAGTGGAACTTTAAAAAGTCTGTTATTGACGATAATAAATCGAATTATAGACTATAAAAACGGAAACAAAACTATAATAATAGCAAAGAAATCAACGTAACACACTTGTGACACTTGCAGCCGACGACGTTGTGACAATGGCTCGGATTGTGGTGCCCTCAGCGGCCGAGACGCAATATGATTACCGAGCTCGACTCTTACAGGTTGCCATCAATCAAAATAATAGCGCGCGCAATTTACATTGGACACGCAACAAGCACGAGTAGCGGGCCGATGCTAAATGGACATTCGTTTTGCAATTCCGATGGCGCTAATTACAGGCGCGTGCGCCCGTAGGTACCGACTGCAGCCGGTACGTAGGTAGGCGGCAGGTAGCGGTATTATTATTTTACACCTACCTCGTGTTTTGATTACGTAAACCGGTGGTACGGTTCGATTATCCCACGTTACACATTCAATATTAACATTATATATGTAGACACATATATACGTAAGTATTCCATGTGTGTATATTACGAAATTTCCATCTGTGCAATGGCCGCGTTGATCGAACGTGTATGTATATGATTTTGTTGGTTCGCACATACATAGGTATTTAGTAACGAAAGTCATTTGAAAATTAAGAGTCAAATTATCAACACTGTTACTAAAACTTAACCTAATCGGTTAATAGCGAATACAGACTAAACCTGTAGTAGACATAATGTGCTTTAAAATAAATGATTCTTCATTCTCTTTCCGTTAGAAAGTAGAAAAAAAATCATCGGTAGTAAAAATCAAAAAAGGTAAATCAAAAATATTTGTATTTCATAATTTCAACCTGGCTAATAGACAAGTGCAGGTCACATTATAGTCATTGGTCACCAACAGCTATGGAACGTGGCACGTGGTAGACACGAGAAGTTGCTAATGCACTACCGGCACCGAAGGAAAGCTCTTCTCATGCCTGTCTCAATGACCACTCATACTTTTTATCTCTTGTCATCTAAACCTAGAATATTTATATGGAACGAGCATTTACGAATGACAACGTAAAAAATCATAAATAAAAATAAAGTAACTTCACGCCTGTAATCCCCGAAGAGGTAGGCAGAGGAATGTAGAACATTCCCACGTTTCACCA
>DWFO01006069.1:0-10125 GCA_018246595.1 Mimoniades nurscia nurscia
GTTAACAGCACGAGTACGGGTTTTCGTTACTTTTATCATCATCACCAACATTTTTATTTGTTTATAATCATCACCAACATTATTATCACCATCAATAGCACTATAATTAACAACATCCTTATCGTCATCAACATCGTTATCATCACCAACGTCATTTAGATCACCAACAACATTTCATCACCACCAATGACATAAGTTCCAATGTAACATATTGGTCTCCTCATTTAATCAATGAGCTGCCCCTTTGATTAATCGCTTTTTAGCATGGCATATAAGCTTCTTAGAATTTTATGGAAAAGTCTAGAATATTGAGATTTAACATCACGCTTGTGACCACAGAAGAGGTAAGCAGAGGAATTTAGTACTCGTACACTCCTATGTTTCAACAGACACGTTATACGTTCCATCATGGAATAGGTGTTGAACATATTAATGATATCGTCTTTGCTTATTTAGTAATAACGTTTTATTGGTATTCCACCTGATGGAAAGCGAGATGCAGCCCAGGATGTTTGCCTAGTAACGCTTCCATAGGGAGTGCCCGTTCACTCGTCTGTTCTTGATGGTGCCTATTGATGGAGCCTGTTTTTTCAATTAAAAAGAATTGGCACAGTTGATCTTAAAATCGCTCACATTATATCTCCACAAGTATAATCACGACAGATGTATTAATACAACATAGATAAAAGGCAGAACCGCTAACTGCCTCCTAGACATGTCTGTATTAGTTAAACGAGGCCCTTATTGAGATTAATAGCCCTTAGCAGCTCAGAACCGATCGTCACGCGCCGCTGGAGCGATTAGGGAAGCCGCCCATTCAACGGAACGATTCATTTAGCGTGCTCTTGGGCGTTCGACATCAGGTCGTAGCGATAATGGAGATGAGGTCGGTATTAATACGTATCACCACGCCTGTAATCCCCGAAGAGGTAGGCAGAGGAGTGCAGTATACTTCCACGTTTCACCAGTTACATATAGATCCCTAAATCCACAAATCTAATGCTATATCCATATCCATGCTCATATCCATCTCCGAACCTGTGACAGAAAATCAAAGTTGCTTTCTTTTATACATTACGACTTTGTCATGTTCACGATAGCGAACAAACATGAGATAAGCATTACAATTCCGGATGCCAACATACAAGGTACGAAGTTACCAGGGATTTTGTATTGAATTACACGTTCAACATCACTTTCAGACGCTCAGTGTCTATTACAATCGATATTAAATAATTTAATTGAAGTTTCAGCTGGGATGCGCACCACGATATTAAGTATTAAAGGCCCTGTGTCGCTGATAATTGCTTAGTGTGTCTCATACATGATTAAATTACTGAGGGCTTGTTGCTGTTATCTTGGCGTTTTGAGTTAGGAGCAATGTCGCTTACGCTATTCTTTTCACGATACGATGGTACATTGCTAAGTGGTAACTACTAAGTTGGATTGAGATGCGTAAAAAAAATCAAATCATTTATTACATCATGCGTAAATAACGTTGTGAATAACGAAAGTATTTATTGCATCTCTTTTGTGTAATATTATTTATGTACGAGTATGTATCCTTTTAGGAATGATAATGTTTATGCCAGTTCTCATAATGGGTAGGCACAGAGTATGGTAGATGGTAAAATGTTCACCATATTTTCCACGGTGGGAAATAAACATAATTGGTGAAAAGTGGCAGTGATTACGGTCCTCTCCTACCTCCTCGGGGAGTACAGGGGCGATAGTAGGTACTGCTTTTTATATACGTATCAACATTCTCAACATTTTCAGTGTTTGCTAATATCTTATATTGAACATTACAAATATATAATGCAATATTGTTTTTATATGTATCCATTTTACATTAGGTACTATTTAAAATATTTACATTTTTATTTCTATTACAATGTGTTATACGACATTCTGTACATTGACATCTAAAAACTTTTTCCTTTTTTCTTGCGAATGAATCCATTTGATCACTACCAGTTGGAAACCGATTTCGTACGACTCTAATCTCATATATTTTCTTACTTGGGAATAATTTGTATTGATTGTTTATGTTTGTCCATGTTATTTGATATTCGTAAACATTGCCTTTTATTTAATTGAGATAGATAAATATTATCCGAGACGAGAAGGGGAAGTCCTGTTTCTTTTGTAAACAAGAATACAGTTGCCGAGTGAAATATAAGTCTGTTAGTTGAGTATCAATCTTCCGATTATGTGCTAGGATTACGACGGATTATTAAAATTGTAATAATAAATAAATAGCAAAAAAAAAGAAAAAGAAAATAAGAAAAGAATAACAAATAAATCACTAGAAGTCACTAATTTTATTTACATAAATGGGTATTTAACATACGAGTACTTCGATGGTTGAGCCACTTGAACATACTTTTGGACACTGGCTATTATTAATTTTAGATTTATTTCAAACAATTTTAAACAGATACGCTATGTAGAAGGACATATCACATTCATTTAGGTACCTTTAATAGTTAAACATTGTTACATAACATGTTCATTATCTGACATTATGACACTAAAAATCTATTCATGGCATCTGATGACAAAATAGTCCTCTTCCTTAGTTCCAAGATATTATTATTATTATTAACATAAATTTATATTTTACTATTTTATATTCGCCTAACCTCTGAAAATTATATATCATACGTACAAAATGTATCTGTTGAATAAATTTAAAGGTTGCATTTATGTTAGTTTTAGCCTCCGCCTACTTAACAACAAATGTGTGTAACGTACACATATATAATTATGTATATAGGTATTAAATTATTCACAATCCATCGCTATACGTCTCAGACGCCAAACATCCACTAATCAATTATCCGTAATCCATTAAGGTTGTACAGGCTCAGGCTTCTTGATTAATTCATTGGAATGTGTCTTACGCATCCGTTGGTTCTGCCACGACAACAAACAGTAGGCCTCTTGACACAACAAATAAATATTAGGTCTTCGGCTACATAAATATTCCTGCGACAGCGACGACTTTAATGAACATACCAGATGAAAGTAATAATATCAATAATATAATACAAATATTACGCCACAAAGCACAATACCAAAACAATAGCAGAAACCATCCCTAACATATTGGTTCTTGGTATTATGTTGGTGACAGTAATTTCATTGGTGGACAGTATTTCCTTTACGTGTAAGCTAAATATTTTGTTGCTTGCGAGTGCTCACAAAGATATGGGTAGTAATCGTTTTTTTTTTAACGAAGAAACGTAATATCTCGCCTGTGATCCCCATAAAGGTAGGCGGAAGAGTGAAGGTACGTTTCTGTCCCACTATGGAATAGGTGGAGAGTCTATTTTCATACACCGGGCACAAGTCCTTATTCCATGATGTGACGTAAACGTAAATGGTGAAACATGAGATTAAGTGTAACTAATCTGCCTACATTTCCGGAAGTTACAGGCGTTTTCTAACGTTTTATAATAATAAATCTCGATTATTTAACAAAACCATGGCATTTCCGAGTCTCAGCAAGTTAAAAGAAGCGAGTAAGTTCGCTGTTAAATCTCGAATATGACGAGGAATATCATAATTACCGTCAATCAATTATAATGAACGTCATCCAGTCATAATCAGCGTCAATCATTGTAAACGGGTAATATAATTATAATTTTAGAATCAATTCTAGTTATTCAAATATTTCCGTTATCCTCTCATCTCCGACCTTTGTTATCAGTTAGCATCACTATGAAGAATAGTGGAATATCAGCATAATCACAGCAGGGAACGTTCATTTCATATATTCTCAGCATTTCCACAAACGTCGCTGAGCTACAAGCTCTATTAACTGACGTTTACAAACGAAGCAGGTTCCATTTCAAAGTCTTTATACCATTTTCAAATGTCAAAAGTGAAAAAAATGGCATTTTCATGCTTTGTGCTAAATTAAGAAACGAAAGCGGTGGTATTCTCTCTGTGACTATTTTAATACGGGTTTGCGTAACGCCGGCGCCGAGCGACGGTAGCCGAGATACGAGTAAAATAGGCCGAAATCACTTTCAAAGCGCTGAATGATTTATTTGATGAAAGCGTATTTCAATGTTATTTTTGTGCGATATCTCTAAAACGAATCGACATTGCGATGTTGTGTTGGAATGTTTCGGTGCCAATGGACCCGGAGCAAGATTAATTCACTTTAGGTTATAGTGATTAGTTAATATTACATGGCATAATGATCATATCATGATAATCATAATGACCATGATATAATCATCATTCTCATCATCATCCTGATCATCATGATCATCCTCATCACCATGATCATTATCATCATCATGATCATCATCATCATAATCAATCCTTTTATCGTTACATTATTGGACACCGGTCATTTATTACAATGCGAAGGGCTAAGATTTGACATTGTTAGTTAGTTGAATAATATAACTGTGTCCAGCGTTAATACTTTCGCGACGTTACAAAGGTATTAATGTTATGAAACTTGCACTTCCTGCTTTTAGAAAAAATAGTATCGTTCCACAGTATCCAGTAACTGCCACGGTTTTCCAACAAAAATGTTATCAGAGGTCCTCTAAAAAGGTGGCAAAAGACTTATTGGGCAGTTCGGGTGTTGGGCGGATGGTGTGTGGGGCGGTGTCGTGTGTGGTGTTTGTGACAAGTGAACGCGTATAAAGATATTTTGCTGATATGGAAAAACATCGGACGACTGAAAATACATATATTAATGTATTTCTTATATTTGTCATATTAGATGCTGATCAAGCTACAAAAAAATTAAAGTGTTTCATATATTTTTTGGATTGTGTTTTGGATAATCATTTATTGTCACGGTATTGTTGACAGAAAATTTATAAAAAAACATCAATTTTATTTGAAAAATTAAGTAACATTTTATTTCCAAAATATAATATGCCGCACTTTCCATGAATATTGTAATTGTATTGTACCGTATTAAACACAGCAGTATATTTATAACAATGGTTTTCAACTTTAATATGACGATCTTATCCACTCAGTGGTCTGTATAATAAGAATTTCTTTTTATCTATCAAAAATCCAGGGTTGCCTGGCACTTAATGGCATTAGATATTAAATACGCCCTTGTTCAAGTTTAAGGTGTTACACAAAATAATTTTTTTTTTCCCTTAATTATGAAATCGCTGTTCTAACAATGTTGTACATGTACCCTTAATTTATTCAACCCTTTCATGGAAACCGGGTTCTGTTTGAACAGTTTAATCGTAGTTATTGGTTATATATATGGTAAGGTTCTACGGTAGATGGAGCTGTAGAGTTAGGGGTAATAATAATTATTATTTATTGTAATAATTGAGACTGTACAGCTACAATTGGATCAATTTTCACTGAGTGAATTTATTTCTGTTATATCATGGAAATAAATCTTCTCATTCTGTGAGGAAACGTGTGCCCCAATCTTAAAATAATGAAGGCTGAATGGTAAAGAATGATGGGTTGTATTATTATTAGAAAATATTAGCTTCATTTTAATATAAAATATATGCATTAAATACCGTTTACTATTAACTTTATAACACAAATTTTATTATTATTTTATTTTAATGTTGTGAAAGCATCCTGCTTATACAAATATGCTGTGCTGAGAGAAATTTTAAATATATTTTATATATAGCATCGTGCATACAATAACAAAAGATTCAGATAATATTTAAGTGCATTTTCACACATAATTCTATATGAGTACTTTTATGCTATTGTATTAGGCAGAAAGCATTGTTACTGAGGTTTTTCCAACGTTATCAATATGAAAGCTTTTTTTTTACTTTGTTTCAAGTGCTGGGGTTGCATCTGTTGTGTTTGATATATTTCAGTCTTTTTAGTTTACTTGTAATTTTTTATTCAGTGTCCGTGCTCATGATCCAACCCTATAAACAGTTTTATTTCCACAGTATGTACAGATAGCTAACTTTTTAAACGCACTCAATCTAAGATGGATTAGAGATTCTAACAAATCTGTATATTTTTTTGTTAGTCTTGGTCTTGTGATTAGTCTCTCTCGTTTTTCATGTGTTAAACAAGAAATTGATAAAACGTTCGTGTAAATGGCAACATTGATCTAACGAAATTCATTATCATTCACTTCCGGTAGGCCGCTAGAGACTGCTCCGCAACGAAGTGCTCCACACGGAGGGCCCAACATAAATCGTAGTAAAACTAGTATAAATTCTTTCGATGTTCTTTATCAATGGATCTTCGTTTTCATTACGAGCGGATATTTTACTTTCAATTTCTTATTGTTATTATTGGTAGATACAGTACTTGTGCATTGTGGTTCAGTGAAAGTTTCTATATATCTAGAAATACTGTGTAACATTTGTGCGGATTGTTGTCTAAAATAATCTTGGGTATATTAAAAAAATATACAATAAATGCAATATTCTTCTTGAACTTGTCGTATCGATCTACCGTATATCTTATCGTATAACTTAATTTATTTATTTATTGGATCACCAACACAAGTAACAGCAACAATATTATGTAGTGCAATATTTCTTTTTAATATCTCTTTTTAAGTAATGAATTCAGTTGTTCATAGAACAATACGAGATTTCAATAGCGGCAGTGAATGGGAAACGGTATTAAAGCATACAATTTTGTAATAAAAATAATGTATAAAACACGAGCTAATCCATTATGGGCAAACTTCTGCAGTCAAGCGAAGTTTTCGTAGCGTATTACCAGGTGCTACGTCGTAGAAGCATAGAAAGTGACGCGTAGCAGATGCGTTCTGGTAGGTAAACGGTATTATATTATGTTTATAATGTATAACAATTCAGTAATTCCCTTAATTATCCAAGGTTGACTGAGAATGAACGCCATTAGAGAGAGACTAATCTTACCCTTGTGTCCTTCAGGTTAGTGTTAACTACACTGAATGTTTTCTATTATGCACAGTAAAACTGCTGTCTATTACTTTTAAATAGCAAAGCATACCAATTATAAGGTAGAGATTATAAAGTTTATTACTACATTTATACATAATGATGTAGTTTTCGATAAGGTAACATAATAGAACATTGCGCCTGAAGTCACCGATAGGCACAGGAGTGTGGTATACTTCACCAGTTACGAGTACGTTTAAGTCCCACTATCGAATAGGTGATGAGTATATTGCCACGTACCGGGCACATGTTAAGACTCCGAGCAAGTACTAAAAAATCTAAGTTAGAAACATCCAATAGTGTACGTCCCGGGATTCGAACCGGTGAACTCGTTATTGGCTAACGCGCAAGTATCGCGTCGCTTGTAACACGACCAACGAGGCAGTTAGTTTAAGTAACTTTTAATGCGTTTTTATAATTGATTCTGTAAGTATTAATCTTGGATATAAAATGCTGCCATATTTTATTACGAGCCGAAAATATTATCAAATCACGCCGGACGCGGTGCTCGGGTTGCATTGTCGGTTATCATTGTCTGAAGAACAATGGACCTGCGAATTGGTGCCGCCGGAATTAATGAGGTGGGGGCGTTAAAATTAACGCAAATTATGACAGAAATGGAACACAAATTCTATACCAAATTATTACACATAACGACGCTAATTAGGTTTGATGTCATCGCTTAATATCTCTAGTATGATTTTGCCCTGCTTTATGTCATTTTACCCATGCATGTATTTTTATAGATATATATGTCTTATGAAAGATGGATTATGTTTATATGCTACCGACATAATTCTAAACTTAATATATCGTATTCGATATATCACCATATCAAAGCAATCGAGTGGATTAAAGCGTATATAAACTTATAATAATTATATGCTTGTAATTAGTGTGAGGACTAACGCCGTCGAAGGCTGTAACAAATGCAAAATTTAACACGCGTAAACAGAACAGTGCCGAATTAAACACGCGTTCGCGGACGCGGCATTCAGGAAACAAGAGATTTAACGCTTGAAGAATGTTTGCAGAGAAACCAACCAAAATAGATTTGGTAGATCAGATGGCATAAAAAAAATCGTTCCGGATTATCTTAAAGGTTGCAGTAATCATTTAATGTTTAGGTATTTTCCCGGAAGTCAAAGCGATCGAGCTTAGGTGTCCAGGGGTAACAAACTATGAGTACATTCGTGACTGATCTTAGATATCTATATAGAATTTAGATCTGTAGATTCGTTGCATATCGACATTGGCCTGGTATAATATCAATTACACTGATTCCGCTACTTAACGTCATTTTAATACTTAAAATATAAAAATATTAGGTTGGAAATAAGAATTAAATTGAAATATACGCAAAGCAAACTGAATCAATTTTTTTAACAAAGAAGGCAGTAATAAAAGTTGTAGATGTCGCCACCTTATTTACGTTCCCCGCAGGCCTGGCGTTAATGAGATGACTTTGACAACTTGTCGATTCCGACATCTTTCGATGTTGAATAATATTTCTTTATGCTCTGTTCGCTACTTTATTTAATGTCGAACAAAATATTCTTCATATTGATTAGTGTACGGGGGTACGAGTAGAGTCAGAAATTTCTGAAATTGGAGGGCATGTTTAAAAAAAGTGATGAATGTAAAAACGGCATGTAGGTCCGTATGGGAAGTATTTAGTTCTTAGTGGTTCCTGCCTGCCACCCAAGGCACCTAGCATGCTAATATTATAATAAATTTATTACATTTATTTACACTCATTTTGTTAATCACGAAAGAAACGAGAATATTTTACAGGGCGAGCGTGCAAATCTCGCTTTGCTATGGATTAAAGTAATGCGTTGTCGACATAAATATTATTAATCCAAATTACTACTCTTTTAAGTGCTAACCCTCCTTAGAACGCGGGCTTACACTCTTCCCAGTAAGGTCTCAAGAATATTTAATTATTTATAATTATAAATATATAAATAAATAAAATAAATAAATATATTTGTCCATATCTGCGGATTGAGGTCTCGTATACGCTTGGACACTTTACATTCCATAGTACTTAGTGTCTATACATAGTCGGTTTTTGTTTTTAGTACAAGCTAAGGAGCTGATGTTTTAGCAGACTTCAATAGTTTCGTCGGGTAACTTTCTCTCTTTTATAGAAACCATGCGATCTAATGCTTCCCAGTCTGATACATCATCATCATCAGTTTGCTGCAGTACCTACTTGGTGTGATGTAACTCCAGCTCCACAATAAATTAGCTCATATTACAATATTGTAATATAATTATGTATTTATTTTAAATGATGCCTATGGAGTTTTTATTGCTGCTTCTTCTTCATAGCGAGGAATTTTCCGAAGCGGTGGTAGTTTTATTTTGACGTACAAAAAGTGTTCTAATAAACCAATTTTGAATAAATGAAATTTGAATTTGAATTACACTGCTAAAAATATTCCTCTGTTGAGTGCTTTGTCAATAAACTCCACTTCACACAGAACAATTTTTTTTCAGAATTGTAATGTATGCAGGTTTCCTTACAATATTTTTATTCACTGTTAACTAGTGATACCTATTTAATCATAAAACGAACATTTAGTAAAGAAGGGCGCGCCAGGATTTGAACCCGGGGGCACTCGGACTGAGATGTTGAGTTTAGAACCACTAAACTATCTCTGCCACAGTAACATATACAATTAATTATATATATATATTTTAACATTAATTCTGTAGTTGTGGCTCGGAGTCTGGAAATGTGCCCGGTGTATGGCAATAAACTCACTACCTATTCCATTGTGGGACCTAAACGTAACTGGTGAAACGTTGGAGTGTATAACACTCATCTGCCTACCTCCTCGGGGAAAACGGGCGTGATGTTACATTATGATATACAAAATTAACAAGCGCTTGTATGTAATTATACTGCATGTCGTATTGTACATGATGTATGTGTATTGCCCTACATTACACTACCGAGCCTATATAATTTGACTCATTAAATTTAAGACGTAATATCATTACTATGTACATAGTAATGTGTAGCAGACAGGCAGATAGAACAATAATGTAGGCAAATTTGTTATACTAGATGGGATCTTCGTTATGACCGTAACAAATCTTTGGGGAGCTCCATAAATCATATGCCTTAACAATTTATGCCACATTATATTATTGTTTGCAAGTATGTGACGATTGGTGAAAAATTAGTAATTAC
>DWFO01006070.1:0-10124 GCA_018246595.1 Mimoniades nurscia nurscia
CCACCTATTCCACAGTGGGACGTAAACGTAACCGGTGAAACGTGGGAGTGTTCTGCATTCCTCTGTGTACCTCTTTGGGGATTATAGGCGTGAAGTTACGTTTTGATGTCCACATATACAAACGCGCTGATAGCTGCAGGCGAATAGACTAATATTGTATTTGACGTGAACTTTAGCTTTACGAACGGAATGTAAACTCCCCTAGAGGCATTCTAGACCCCACATAACTCGTGTGTCTTGGAAATTTTAGCCAAGCAAATGTATGGCATAACTTAACATCAATTACATCACATATATGCGGTAACGAATACTCTATAGTAAAAAGTTAGGGTTTTTATTGAAGAATATAATTCAAGCCAGATATTTAGTGTAATATAATTAGAGTTACAAACATTTTTTTATTTGGTATCAAAAAATATAAAGAATTTTCAAGTTAAAAAAAACCAGGATCGAAACAGTCGCCCTTGCAACTTCACTCGACCAATGAGGCAGACGGTCAATATCATTTCAGTTCAGTTTAGGATCTATTAGAGTTCCAATATTATTGAAAAAAGTCTTTGTTACAATCACTACATGTTAAAACGATATACGCATATAGGTAACTAACCATAAAGTGGAAACGACAATTTTTAAAACCCTGCATTATCTTTAGAAAAATTAAGACAAATTAAATTAAATTAAAAAAGTAATTTAAAAAAAACAACAAAAAAGCCTCTAAGCAAGCGCTCCCGCGACCAAAAAGCTTTTCTGCCAACGTTTTTAATTAAATCGCGCATCGCGAGTGAAACTCCGCGGTTCTTTTTAAAAAGATCTCCGCATTTCAAGAGATCCATTCTGAGAGGTCCATTCAAAAGGGGTTGAATAAAAAGCTGTCATGTTTTGCACAGCGCTTACCGGAGCGTGAAATTGGAGCCAACTGTCGTTGGGGTCGCTAATGCACCTGTCTCGCAGATAGCCTTAGGCGATCCACGAAACACTCCCGAAATATCGGCGTGTACCTCGATATGCTAACGTATTCGCATTGTACATTGTATATCTTTGATTCCAATTGTAACTGTAATTTTTTTGTTTCCACTTAAAGTTTAAACTGTAAACGAGCTCCTAACGAAGTGATCTTTTTTATTTTTAAAGCCCTGTAGCTAATATCAGTCTCCAATAGCAGGACTGTTATTATTTCTATCGCTAAGTAATCATTTGTATATGGACGTATCTAATACATATTTAAAAAGAGTACCTATCGTAAACAGAGCTAGGTGGTTTAAAATTCGACGTCTCACTCCGGGAGACTGAGTTCAAATCCTAGCGCGCAACTCTTACAAATGTAACGAAAAATATAAACATATAAAAAATGGAACGATAAAAGGGTCGAAAACAAAAGTAAACAGATATAAAAATTTGGGATACCCTATTTGAGATTTACTGTCCTTACTGGTGACAATGTACCTAAGCGTGATTTTTAAAAGAACATCGGTAATATTCGGCTGGAGTGCTTTGGATTGATGTGAACACTTGATCGCCTAAGAAGAACCTAAAGGAAAATTTATTAGAACAATTCCCACTCACCCACCTCTGATCTCGAGTTAGGTGGACCCTGGCACCATGAACTGGTGCAAGCTCTCGTGTTACACTAGATATTTCATATTTGGGAATAGAATGGAAAAGATTAGATCACAATAACGGGACCAATAGGTGAATCAAAATTATCACTACAACGTATATAAAAAATAGTGAAATTAAAAGAAATAAACAATGAACGAGCAAACAATGAAAATCGTATGCGCTGACTGGAAAAATGGAACAAAGGGAAACTCAAATTTTTAAACAATGCTGAAACCAGCCCTTAGATAATACATAATAAACCTATGCTTTACGTGGAATATCTGTATAGTGTATTAATGCTTCAAGCATTAAGTCCAACAGTAAATTTGCTCTTCACTCGCTTCCCGTCGTCGACGAGACAGCAACCTTAATCTCGTTTTCTACGACAAAATGGTTTGTAACCGTGCGAAAAAAATTGTGGTCGAAGAAAAAAAAATTACGCCGTTTTTGATTTGATGAGCTCATGCACACAGCTTTACAGAGAATTTTGCACGCAAAAGATTTTTCCCGAGTGGTTAATTTAAGCGTGTCGCTTTTCAAATGAAATTTTACTTACAAAAAAATTCTCATGTATTATACGAGATTTTCTTGTTCTTCGTAGTATTATACTTACGACATTTTTTTAAGCTATACAAATAATATTGATTACATATTGCAATGCTGTCTGATTGTTAATCGACATCTGAATTTAATCGAAAGAACCCTGCAATTCTGCCGTTGTTGGTTACTGTAAAATGTTACGAAAATGAAAACACTACAAATTAATTATTGAAAAGAAAGCAGTGATATAACAATATGTTTCCTCAGTCGGAACTCTCCTAGAGGGTTTCAGTTTAAGAGTTTGAGGAAGGGTTTCTTCAGTAGGTATATTCTTTTCTATTTTCATATATTATTAACACGTCTAGTTATTTATTCGATCAAATAAATTATACACGATCTTTATTACATGTACTGTTATAACGGATGAACAAAAATAAAATTGAGTCTACTGTATTTGTATGACTTTATTTCTCAATTACATTTACTAGTACACATTGGGTTTGCTATACCCAATGATTTTTATACTGGATTTTTTATTGGAACGTGATTCAGTTAGCTTCAGTAACAGTGTTTTTTTGCACTTACTGTTTGTAGATAAACAAAATAGAAAAAGAGACAAATGCACTACTAGATAAAAAAATAGAAACATTTACAAGAAGAAACTATGCACTTAAAAAAATTAATAACAGATTTACAGATGTCAATAAAAATCGTTAAGCAAAACGACCTCTTCGCCACAAAATGTCACAACTGACATTAAATGTATGTATGTACTTACTCATTCACTGAGCGATCTATGAGTGTAATTTAATTAAAGAAAGCATACTCGTACGTCACTAGTTCTTGACACATTGTTCTAGAACATCTGCTCTGATTTACCTGCAGCACATCTGCCGCGTCTTTGTGTGAACCCTTGGCGGAATGATCGAGCCATCTTTGTGTGGGCAACCCTAATCTTCGTTAGAGATGTACCCGAAAATAGGATTTCATGTCGATAATAGAATAAGTGAACTGATATATTTTATGAAAGCTAAGCCAATATCTACAAAGTATTTTATAACGGATCTATTTGCTGAATTCGTAATAATTATGTTGGTTAGAACATACAAATCGCTAGAGAGGAGACCCTTGCAAAGTATTATAGAGAACTCTATCTAATGTCAGTAATATTTATAAACCAGCTTTGATATGTTTAAATATGACTAAAGAGGCGCGATATCAACATATCAAACGATTCAAATTCCAGAATATATGTAGGTACCTATTTAAAAACTTTTTGACTAAGTGCAAGCTTATTCGAATTGGTATTGTGCTTTATAATCATACAATCAATATCAAGTAGGACGTATTTTTCCCGATCACTACTCCTGTACAATAGAACAATAATATCACAATATGATACAATTTCATCATCGGAGCCGTCGCCCTAGAATATTTATCGAACGAGATCATCGACACAGATTATTTGTACTAAACTCGTGAATAATACAACGGAACTTTACTCACGAGTATATACGCTTTATCGTACGAGTATATCTTAAGATATCAATTCGTCAATAAAAATATGTAGTACAATGTACTAGAATGTCTAATCTGGGCGTGAGATAAAGATCTTGATCCCTAAATTTGTAATCGATCATGATTCATGAGTTTTTCAGACACGACAGGTCCCTTGGGAGTAGATAAAGAGCAAAGTCAATAATGATAAGCAGTACCATAATCTATAATTATATAAATTTGGCTGTTTAATGTATAAGTTATTTACTTTTAATTTGTAATGTTGTTAAAATATGATATTTTGGCTAAGTTAAAATCATTAGTATGTTTATATTTGAAATAAGAACTGCGTACACTAATCACAATCATCATAATCATTAAAATAATCTTACGCTCTATCAAAACAAAAAATAAACAAATTATGGTTTCAAGATCAGTAAAACATTTTTGAAAACACAGTCCCGTCCCTAGTAATTGATTTCGTTTCTCGCGTCGCCTCTTTCGCAATACAACTCATAATTATACGTTTTCCGATACGTGAATTTTCGGTCCACGGCATCATTATTAAGTCATTTATCGTCGGTTGTTATGGGAACGCCCACATTTTTTTCTTTCCAAACCCATGGGGTACCATTCGCACGCTTTAATGATATGTTTTGATGTTTTATTTATAATTTAAGTGCATTTTTTATTTATAATTAAGTTTTTTAAGTTATTGGGTACAACTACATATATCCAACATGCCCTTTTCTTAGACAATTGATTAATTAAGCACTTAGTGGGTTGGAAAAGGTATTTCAAATAATTTTTATAAATATTTTTTATCAACTTTTTAATGTCAATATCGTAAGAAGGTAGAATACTACCTTTAAACATTTATTTTTAAATATGTATAAAACCATTGCTTCATTTTTATTAATCGCGTCAGTAAACAGTTACTTATTGATAGAACACATTTAAATACTTTTAGAATATTTATACCGCAGAAATTTAATACAAAGAAATAAGACAGTTTAATATGTAATAATAATACATTCACGCATCGTACATACCTCTCGGCACATTAAAAGTGGTTCCAACACTTAAAATAGTAAACAGAATGGTGGAGTTCTGTTAAGTCTTACGTACAATTTGAATATTCGCTCCGCGCACCGACTTCCGTTTCCTGCGGCGCGCGCGCAAAGGCACGTGCGCTCTGTGAAAAAATGTACGTCGGAGTGCGTATAGCTTTTAGTAACCAATTGGGTTAGAATAATTTCATAAGATTTGAATGTTTCAACATACATCTTCCCTTTAACGTAACATCACGCATGTGATACCCGAAGAGGTAGGCAGTGGAATGTAGAACGCTGCCACGTTTCACCAGTCACGTTTACGTCCATCCAATAAGGAGCCATACACCGGGCACATATAAAGACACCGAGCCACTACTTAAAAAATCTAAATCAGAATAATTTTGTAGTGCCCGACCCGGGAATTCAACCCAGGACCTCCCGATCGGTAGTCGCACTTGCAACCAACACGACCAACGAAGCAGTCAGCATATCCTTACAGTAGGTACATAGATTATGTTATAACAAAATACCGATCGAATTTTCAACTGTTTGCAATGATACTTGGTACCTTGATGGACCAATGTTCCTTGTACTTTGAAGGATATCCTCAGCCAAATCGAAGTGGAATTCAATCATCATTACTTTTCATTTCGCACGCCACCACCTTGCTACTGTCGCGAGAATTGTAGAACCAGCCAAACTGCATTCCCATCACGTTATGACGTGAGAATTCAACAAGAAAACAACGATAAGAGATCTTCCAAGGCGGCATCGCCTTTGCGATTTCATCTCGCACACTATTGTAACGTCCGGTGATGTAAGTCGTATGTACGTTGCCACTTTGTGATGAATAGAAAATAATTCATGAGTATCAGGGAATACCTACACTCTTATACTGAACACGTATAAATGTAATTGTATTCGACCCGCATGGGGAGCTACTCGTAACACGCTTGTTACATTCGATACTTCGCATGATTTGCCGCCTCTCGGTCTGACACCACAACAGGGTTGCCACTCTGGTAATGTTCGTTTCGTTCATATAAAATCATTTCAAAGTGAGAGTTGTGGTAGAAAAATATTACCTTCTTACGAATTGACAATAGTGACCACCTTTTGATATTATCATTATCACTATTATGAACCCTATTATCGTTCCACTGTTGAAAAAGAATGAAAAAGAAAAAAATCATAGTCTACTACGCGGGTCAAGTATGGGTGTGCAGATTTGACACCCCTTGGAATCGGGTTTCTTCAGACGACGTTTTACTTAAGCATAACGACAATTGACATTTTCATTAACGAGGTTCCGGCCTTGAAGTGCTAATTCTAAACCACTAGGCTCTGATGATGATAAAACTTGTGAGGCAATAACTAATCTATAGAAGAGAAGTCGGTTAAAAACATTTAAAACAATAAAATTCATTTAAATTATCATAGAACTGCGTTTTAAGAAGCGCTTTGGAATTGAAAGTAAACTTGTAGCTGTATTGTCGATTGCCAGAATAACACAGTACTCGTACACTTCCGGTTATAATAAGTAATCGAAATCCTATATTCATTTTCCTCGTGATCGCCAACCCTGACTTCCTATAAACATTCCGCAGCATCCGTTCGCAACGCGCACACGCGTCTATGTGCGCGTTGCGTGACGCGAGATAATCGCAATATCGCAGTGGTTTTATTGCGATGATTATGCGAGACACTTTATGGGAATCGCACGAGAACGGACGGCGTGCGACGCGACGTGGCCGTTCCAGCTTCCGGCTTTCATTTCTGTACATTTATATTATATTACCGTAATTGTTGATTGTCTCGTTGGTCGTATTAGTTGCAAGCGCGATTGTTGATCGGTAAGACCTGGGTTCAAACCCCAGGTCGGATTTTACAGATTTTATAGCCGTGGCTCGGAGTGTGGAAACGTGTCCGGTGTATGGCAATAGGCTCACTATTCCATAGTGGGGCGTAAATATAACTAGTGAAACGTGAGTGTGTTCTACATTCCTCTGCCTACCTCTTCGGGGATTTCAGGCGTGATTGACGAGTGTTACGAGTAATTGTTGAATAACTCAACGGATGAGTTGTGAATTTAAAAATATACAAATCGATTATATAACTATGCATGGAACGGAAAAAAAGGTATCCCCCTTGAAGAGTATAAATAAATATGTACTAACAATGTGATTTGTTGTTTCTTTAAATATTGTCGATTATGACCTAAGCAAATAACTGAGCAATAATACCTTCTTCTCAGGATAATCCAGAAGACCAGTTGCGAGAACGCAGCCTAATTTATAACCACTAAGCATAACTTTGCAAAGCGTTTGTCCATCTTAAACACACAATACTTGTAATACACACAATACTGCATAGGAGTTATTTAAGAAGTAAATCATCTAATTTATGAAGTAAATCTTACGCATCCTAACCTAATCTAAATTTCCTTGGATAAAAGAAATGTAAAAGAAATAAAAGACTAAAATAAACCTAATAAAGAGTGAACGATCAACGTAAGTAAATTAGACCAGAACACCGTACAGATAACTGCTACAGTCTACTGGAACTTTAGGAAAATAATAATATAATAAATAATAACATCTTGGGCAGCCTCACACATGGCCATCTGATTCCAAATGAGGAAGAGACTATCGCTATAGCAACCAGTGTGATCATTTTACGTATTGACCACCATGTCATGCAATAATCTTATATTTTTACTATCTATGATAACTTTAGTGTTACCACGAGGCAACATTTTAAAAACGACAACAGAATAGCACAATATGATCATTAAGTTATACATTCCGGCAACTTCTGTAGCAGTTATAAATGATAATGGAAATACGACAATAAAGCTGGCTATAAAACAAGGAAAACTCTTAATGTAACCCTGGACGCGTACCGGTGCGCCATCGCTTCCGTTCCATTTCGCTAACGAGATCGCATTGTAGTTATAAAAACAACCCCGCAACTGGGTCAGTCCTTTCGTTTCATACGCCAAGTGCATTTTTCAGGAACGCTTTTGAAATTAAATTTCACAATGCAGCCGTGCACAATATAATTCGGTTATGACATAATTTAGTTTTCTTACATCAGCGAAACGATGAGTTTTTAACCGTATTATTTAGATATCATTATACTCGTAGTTTTCCTGTTTTAATTTATCTATTTTGAGCTACGTAATTGCTTTATAGTGAGATAGGTATAGCGATCGCGCAACATACGTTTTGAAAAGAAAATAAGCCTAAGAAAATAATAATTTCAACCCTTCAAATGTTAAACACTTCCTAGAAATGATTTTGTCTGGATCCCTTATTTCAACCAATTCACATAAAATCTAAGCCCAGTTATTAGTCTCTAAACTTAGATTTACTGAGTACTCAGTGACATCTGCCTACGTGGGCTGGGCGTGACGATATTATAAGAATAACAATACATTATTTCATAACCAAAGGTTTTAGATTATAATCAGACAGATTGGTGATGATGTACATAGGTACCAGTGATGCTACAATTTAGAAATCAATTTATAAACTACAAACAAAATTAAAGTATAAAATCCGTATCTAATTTCCCAAATCGACTTTGGAAAATTTAGTTCCGAATTGAATTTTGCTTTCGGAATTGTGCAGTGACGCAAAGTGAGGGAAATGTCCAAAATTTTTATTACATATAAATATATCCTAGTATTACTAACTGAGCGTATTACAATTCTTGCTTACAATAAATTTAGGCTGAAATATATTTGCATTAATATGAATATCATATTGCAACGTATACGTTATTAAGAATCATACAGACATGTCATTATGTACAGTCAGTTCACGACGACAGTCAGCTACAGTGCAGGAATGGGTTAATAGAATACATGCTTGTGCCATAACTATGTATAAAGGTGTAATTAAGTTTTTCAATGTAGACTGAAAAGTTTCTGGAATACATTCTAAAAGCACATAAGAGTCACTTTTTATTTACCTTTAATGAAGTAAGTTTTTTGTTATAAGACACTGTCAGTTGGCTTAACAGTTTTAATCCAGTCCTATTGCCACATTTCAATTAAAAAACAAAAGGCAAACGTAAACATCACCAAGAAACAAACGAGCAAGCAATAAACAGACAGGCAAACAAAGAAACAGACGAATGAACAAACAGACAAATATACACGCATTAAATATAGTGGGGTAGGAAATATGTGTATACCTACAATTTCCCTAAGCATCCACATACACTTGAACATCTAGAATGAGGATATCCCGTTACATTTTACGATATCTACAGTCGACGTAAGGCTTTTCATTCGGTCCATTTCACGGGGCTAACGAGGTTGTAGGTGGGTAGTATCGTAAAGAACGACTTCGCAAATGTAGGTCGAGATATTCCCAGCATCTGACTTCTCAATTGATATTGAAGTGTTCGTTGCACTGAACCCGTTTAAAGTCACAAACGATCGGTGTAGTTAAGTAATGCCAGGCAAGCCGTGCTCTATCTAGAGCTATTCCTGAACTATAGTTTTCAGGAGGATTTTCGCTTTTACTCGTAGTATTGTGCTAAGAATTTAAACGTTATCTGAGGCCTTCGAGATGTCAGTGTGATTTAACAATGAGTTGCCGCTGAAGTTCTTAATTTATATTTTATTTGAATATAACCGCTTTTAGAATTTAGCTTATTTGGGAAACCTTTCTTTGACATGTGTGCATTTCTTTGACATTTTATGCATTTATTAAAAAAATGCAAAATCGCTTGTATTATTCTTCGAAGATGGAGGCAGAAGTGTGTAGTACACTTCCACGTTTCACTAGTCATTTCACTCGGAATATAAATATTTCTCCATTAAACCACGTAATCCAGCCAGAACCCAGCAATAAACATGCCTAGTTTAGGAAGTAATCGCTGCAGTAATGGTACTTCGTTTAAATTCTAAATAACCTTTTACGGCTGTTAATTGTATGCTCGGCATGGACACATGAAAGAGTTTAAGCATTACTAGTTTAGCGATAAAAATACGAGTAGGCATATCATATGAACGACATCAAGTCAGCGTGACTTGGGCGACGCAAAAAGAATACGCCTCAAAAATGGGTCGGCACCAACGTCGCCAGGAACTCTGAAAGCGCTTCAATTGCTCCAGGCATTCAATTTTAAAATCGGTTGCCAGTTTTCAGGAGCCGAAAATTGTTATGAAACGACCTCGCCTCGACGCTCCTTCACCGAACATTAAAACTACATAGAAAATTGTGTGCCCCAGTCAAACTTTGAGCGTTCGTTTATTGGGGGCACGGATCCCATTTCATTATAAAAAGTGTTGAGGTCATCACCTGTTGCTTAAAGGCACTTTATAACGATTTGGCACAACAAGTAGATTTTCTAGTAGTGGCTCGGAGTCTGGATAAGTGCCCGGTATATAGCAATAGGCTCACCACCTATTCCATCGTG
>DWFO01006071.1:0-10123 GCA_018246595.1 Mimoniades nurscia nurscia
TTAGAAAATTTTTAGTAGTGTCCGACCCGGGAATCGAACCCAGGACCTACCGTTCGGCAGTCGCACTCGCAACCAACCCGACCAACGAGGTACGTTTTTATATATACATATAATTTATTTAACGTATATACATATAAAATATAATATTTGTATACAGATGATGAACAACGGACAAGACGAACACAGCTCTAGATCACGTAGAGCTCTCTACAGAACTCTAAGAGCTATTGAAAATGGAGGATCTGCGACACGATGTGTTGTAACATCATTCCTAGGTAAATATACAATAATACACACCCACATCCCGCTATTTTAACCGCCTTCGTCTTTTCGTTGAGCGGAAAACAAAATGTACAGTTACATAAAAAGTCCAGATCTGTCTAAGCTAAGCCCCTTGAGCTTACATCAACGTCTCAACGATTGTTGAATATTTAAAGATCAGAATTAACAAGAACATATTATTAAGGTCTCTTCAGGTAAACATGTCTAAATTGTCTATTCCATGTGGTAAATGACGCCTTTTGGGACATTACGTATGAGCATTAAGCAATGGAAACAATTAATAAATAGATAACTTCTGATATATGTACGAAAGCTGTAATGCTTTCTGACTCAGGAAAATGCCAAACTACTTACTTTTGACTTTACCTCTGATTAGTTAGGAGAACACTCCGACTCCGCCATTGCGGAGCGCTTCTTCTAATTTCTTATACAATTAGCATAGTATTATCTTTTGCTTAATTGCTCTAGCACATTTTATCCTTATCCTTAAAAGGAATAATTGAAGTATACCAAGCACCTATCAGCTTACAGCATAATAAACATACCATGAAGTCACATAATTAACTCGCCATTCATTATCAGCGATCGCCAATGTAGCTGTCACGAGGGCTATCCACTTGGTGGCATTTTAGTCTACATAATCCAGTACTTAGCATAAACTATTAAAAATAACCGAGAGACCTTAACACTAATTGTGCATCGTTGAAACCTTTTAAGCCATAGAATTTTTTCTTACAAAGATAATGTTCTGTAGTCTTTCTGGGAGCTTGTCCAGTTGACTAGTAACAATGCGCGTTAGCCCTTTTGTAATCGATCCTGAAATAAGACGGTTTCCTTTCTTTTAAAATTCAGCTCATATCTGATGATTGTTATCAAAGTAATATTTCTGCCATTTCCGTGTCACATAACCTAACACCGTATATATTTTTTTGCAGAAAACAATAGAACCAGAGTAATGCGAGGTTGTTCTTTCAAGTCTGGGCAGCCTGAAGAGCGCTGCAGAGAGTTGATTGGCGATAAGTTTACGGGTGACCTTAGCCAGTGTTCGATATGCGAAGGAAATCTTTGCAATTCAGCTTCGAAATCAGGAGTAGCTTTAATTACATTAATAATAGCTTTACACCATGTATACTAAATTATTATAAAATTTAATATTCTGACTATACATCAACTCCATATTTATTACTTATGTTTTATTGTAGTAAAATTTTAATAATGTAAGCTTCTTATTCCTTCCAAATGTTACATTATTCATGTGCTGTGTTTCATGTTAAATAGAAAATTTAAAATATTCTCAGGCAGTCTTTTAATACCCTATATATAGCCATATAGCGTATGCATAGCGTACCCTACATTAAACAATGGCAATCGTTTTCCATATAAAAAGTTAAATCAAAAATTATTATAACCTATAACATTGTCTTGTTAATGATTTTTCTAACAGCAAAAAACCAAAAGAAAGACGAAGTTTGGAATATGGTAATCATCTTTCTATGTATTTTTTCAACGTTAAAATAAATAAAGCTTAAAATTATAATAAGCTTGGTCATGCTGCTGTATAACTCAAAGGTTTGTGGCATTCACCTCTTAATCTTTAGATAAAACCCGCAAAACAGATGTAGGACCAGTGACCATTTTACACCGCCATTGCTGACTAGTAACTTTATACAAAACCAAGATCCAAACCCAAATACCCCACGTCCCCTTCGCGTAATACGTTTTCCACGTAGAATACATACAACGCATATACATATTATGTACATACAATGTAGCTGGATCCGAATGTTTCGTACGTCGCCTGTTTTGTGTCAAGGACGTCATTTTAAAACATGAATTAATATTTGACTGCCTGGTTGGTCATGTTGGTTGCTAGTGCGGCTGACGATCGGGAGGTCCTGGGTTCAATTCCCGGGTCAGGCATTACATAATTCTTCTAATTTAGATTTTCTAGTAGTGGCTCGGAGTTTGAATATATGCCCGGTGTATGGCAATAGGCTCACCACCTATTCCATAGTGGGACGTAAGCGTAACAAGTGAAACGTGAGAGGGTTCTACATTTTTTTGCTTACCTCTTCGGGGATTACAGGCGTGATGTTACTTTAATTAACGTTAAATTCGGTTCCCTTGCATATTTATGGCAACTTTCCTTCATTCGAAAATGGGGATGAATCTATTAGGTACCAAACACCGAGCACAAATCCAAACTCCGATCTAGAAGTTTCAACTAGAAGTAATATTTTCTTAAAATTTGATTCACGGTTGGAATATTTTGAGTAAATGTCTAGATATCTAAGTGTCACTAAAGGCTTGTTCTTTCATATTAACACATCCAGGATGACATCCTTCTGTGATTAGACATCCGGTAAAAATGGGACACGGAACACCTATGTATCGGTAAATTATATTAATTTGGGTAGTCTTTAAAGAAAATAGAATTATAAGAATTTTTCATCATTATTTTTACATTACTATTTTTATTTTTCCGCAAAAAAATATACATAACACTATTTTCATAGGAATCGCCAGAGTAAAAATGCCTTTATGTCGCAACCTAAACTACTAAAAGATCCTTACACTTTGTACCATTTAGGACTTCTCTCCTTGTAACCTAAAAACATTAGTTTTGCTTTGCGACGTGTCGACACAAACCAATAATCTTATATAGCGTTAGTCTAGTTCTCTCCCAACAATTTGATCTTTAGCATAATTTGTTTAAGAAAAAAAAATGATATTTTTATGTTAGGCTAAATAACATATAAGGGAAGCTACTGTGCTTAAAAAAACATTCTCTATCCAACCACCCCGTCCCAGAAAGCACAAAGTATTAGAAACATGTACTAGATTCAAAGTTAAATAAAACACAGACAACTCACTTACGGGGTGGGGTAGTAGGGTAACTTAAGAGTGGAAACGATAGATTTACAAGAACATTAGTTAAGTAGATCCGTATAGTATTACTAAAGATGAAGATATTTTTTAAATTGCTGATCTAGATATTCCACAGCTTGATATTTGGCCTTTACGAAGATTTCCAAGGCGTTTCCTTATTAAAGTTTTCGCTAGCATCATCTGAACGAACGTTCACGCGTCACAAAACCCTACGATTCGGTCCATTGAGTGCGTACCTTCAAGCTCAGTAGAGCATGCTAAATCTATTGATTAGCGAAACTACGATAACCTGTCTGTATATAATATTTTGAGCTAGAAACAAATGGTCTTAGACGACAGTCACATGGAAGAAAACAAGATGAAACGTGTATCTGTATTATTGGCAATTTTTACTATCGTTGTTGGAGTTAACTGTCTTGCAGAGCCAGGTAAAGTTATTTTACGTTCATACAATATTAGTTCCGAACATTTTCTACCATCGCCTTAAAACATCACAAACTTCTAACTGATTTAACGTAAGTACGAACTCAATCTAATACAAGGTTGGATGTATATTTGTACCACAGCAGTACAATTTCTATGACGTATAAACATATAACACACCTATTTATATATTTAGGTGAATCTCAATCAGCTGTAAGAGATGAAAGCAATGAACAACTTGCCGAAGATACCGATCGCAGCGGATACGGTGTAGCGATAGTTAATGCTGCAACATATCGACCGATGGCGAGACCTTTGCCAGCTACACCGCTGAATACTGTGGAGTGCCATGTGTGCACAGATTGCCCGACGGTCTTAGGTAACACAACATCCAAAACGTGCCCCTACACGTTGGATCCGACGAAGCAAAGCAAATGCGTCGTCTACGCTGAACAATACCGACGTAAGTGTTCAGGAGTATATATTGTATGTACTTTGTAAATGTTAACAAAGAACTCTAATCTTGTTTATAATCATTGTCATCAGCTTCAGCATTGATTTTATTATTGTTCCGCTATTGGATACACGTCCTCTAATAATGGCCACAATCAGACCACAGTATGCAACGTTGGGTTGTTTAAAATGCAGTGTCATTAGACTTTACAGTTTTCAATAATATTTTGAAGACTGCTAAAGTAAAAAAGTTTCCTTGGCATAGCTCTTTATCGTTCAAAATGTTTCCCCCTGGATTTACATGAACGTGAATGTGACTTGATTATTACGTTCTGTTACGATAGCGCGAACACATGCTGATGTATTTAAACAGGCGTACCAGATGACACTATTATAAATAAGATATTCACTTAATATTGCATTCAATTTCAGTGATGAAGAAACCTTTATACATACGAGGCTGTGCATCTGAACGGGGTACTTGTTCCGACATAAGAAAAGCGCATTCGATCCACAATGACATTGTGAAGCTGCTACAGTGTTACGAGTGCGAGGGAGACAAATGCAACACTAATAGCGCCTCTCTCTCCCTTATAGACTTAACTATGGCTTGCTTTGCCATGGTGGTCACACCACTTGTTGCGAAATACACACTTTCATAGTTACGCAACAATTCGTCAAGGGCCTGTTTTCGTATAGCTGTGAATGTACTCAAGCAATAAGCCGAATATTCTACGACTGATGATATACCAAAGGTTTCGAACGCAGCAACCTTTTTAACCTATTTTATTAAACAGATTCCCCATTGTCACTGCTTTTGTTTTTGACTACTTTTTACTGAATTAGTTTTTACTGTTTTATTTTTGACTATTTTTATTAACCCGTTAAATACCCTACAGTGAGAAATAATAATAATGATATCTAGGGTCAGATCCACACACAGCCATCTGATCCCAAAGTAAGCGTCAAGAGCTTGTGGCATGGTAATCAGACGGCTGATAAACTAAACATATACATATAAATACATACTTAAATATATATTGTCTTTTTATTTTCAGACACAGAACAAATACTTGTGCTCATCTAACAAATATTTATTCTGCGTGAGAATCGAACCCACGACCCCCGGTCACGGACACGGACCCACGGACAGTCAGGTTCACTAAGCACTGCACCAAAGGGCCAGGCATTTAAGATTAATACTTTTTAATGTATGAAAACTAAAACAACTTCAGTACATACATTTTCAGATACTCATTCCATTACATGTTAAAACCTATTAAGATCTCCCTATTTATATTTTTTTCCGTTATTTCCAAACATAACATTTCAGATTTATCACGACACACGTAATCTACATTTAGGTACTTTCGTCATTGAAAACGATTTAAACTAAATTTCGCATAACACATTTCGAAAAAAAAATCGCCTTCTGCAAGCACCATTAATGTAATAATCCAGCCGTTGATTGCAATAGGAAAGGCGATCAGGTTATATAAGTAAGAGAGCATTAAAAAATCGACAATAAAATTGTATTATATATTATTATTGACGCAATTCTGCGTCATTGCGTAATTGCGTATAACAGACGTAACTGGTGAAACGTGGGAGTGTTCTACATTCCTCTGTCTACCTCTTCTGGGATGACTGGCGTGATGTTACGTTCTTTTACCGTATCGCTAAATATTGAATAGTATTTTGGGTTAAGTCATACCATTACTAATGGTAATATTGTGCCAGACCATACAGAATATTATAAATAAATATATTGAATTAGGTTAACCGGCGTGTATACCAAATAACGATGAGAGTCAGCTATGGCTATCAATTATCTGACACAAATACTTATATATATAATAAAATAACGCTACTTTCGGACTCATCATACAAATACTTGTTTTGGGTGGGACCCACACCCTTCGGAACAGCAATCAAGGTCACCAACCGCCGGTCCAGTATGACATCACATGACGCTATTTCAAACATTTAAAACTTCCGCGGTTAATTCGGTCCCAAAATAATTGAACCAAGAATCCGGCGTATCGCGGGATGTCGTCGGACATCAGAGTTAAAAGAATGACGATTTAAAATAGGTCGACTAAAACTGTTCACATTTGGACGTCTAAAACTGTGTGCAGATATTTTCGTGTTTTTTTTCTAATACTGTATTAACAACGCAGCTCTCTTTGAATTATTTATGGAATATTAGATAATTTGTAAGGCATTGGTCGTTGGTCGTCGCCTGCCTCGATGGTCGTGTTGGCTGTAAGCGCGGCTGCCGATCGAGAGGCCCGCTTTCAAGGCCATGGTGGGGTGCTATTCGATTTTTCTAACTTGAAATTTCTAGTATTAGCACGGATTTTGAATTTGTACCCGGTAAAACAATAGACTATTCCATGATGGGACGTAAACGTAACTGGTGAAACGTGGGAATGTACTGCACTACTCTGTCTACCTCTATGAGGATTACAGGCGTGATGTTACGTTGTAAGACATTATAAATGTCGTATTAGTTAATATAGAAATTCAAATGTTATTTGTATTTTAGCACCGTTCCTATTCGTATTGGTGACCTCCCCAATGTATACACATATACATTGGTTACCTACTTTGTGTATAGAACCCTAAATGACGATCGGCAAGGTGAACGAAAATATTCTACAAGATCTCAGTAGCATAACGAAAATACTAAATTCGAATATCATATTCCGACACAGTAGAGCAAAAATTGTTACATGAAAAAAGACGACTTTATGACGTTCGAACAATGCTACGTTCGCGCCAGCTAGTAACTTTCCAATATTTATCGTATGACAATAAATTTCGCACTAATGGAAAACGTGTTAACTCTTAAACAAATCTCAAGATTTGTTATCTGTGTTTACATTTGCTTCGAACACTGCCCATACTCATGCACGTCTTTCGATCGGCCAAGGTAAACATTCACACAAAAAAAAATTCACTCCCAAATTCTCAAGAACATAATATTTTTATTTGTTTTTGAAATAATCTTAAGCACCGTATGAACAAAACCACATATATTGACCCACGGTGGGTCATATTGTCAGAAAGGAATTTCGGTACTTACTTTTAATTATTACGTCAATGTAAACTCATGGCAAGACACACCTTTGTATAATATTCAAGTTGACGTGCAACAGTTCTTATATCTACGAGATGTAATAGGAAATATGTATATGATTTACGTGGAAACGTTTACGTGTAACTTGCAAACGAAAGTACATAATAATATGTGGTACCTTAATGTCAGAGTCATATCAATACAAAAACGGTATTCTCGTTGGGAAGGTCAATGACATCAGTGCGTAATAAATTCAATGTATTAAATGATGGCCACTATCAATTTTCCTAGTTCCTATTATTTATTAAGATTCTTTAGACTATTCCAAAATATATTTTTAAATAAATTAATGCATTGAAAAACTTTGGTATTTCTAAACGGCACACAAAATGATTAGAGAAACGAATATATTGGTGCCAACCTATATTATGACGAAGTTCCAAATGGTTTCCATATATTGGCTAAAAACTAAATTCATCGAGTACAGAATAATAATAAGTAAAGTGAGATAACGATGTAGTGAATATGGTACAATGTGAATTATATAATCACTACACAGCGTACAAATCGTAACCTATAGAGCACTATATAGCACGTTAACGTGCCGAGTTTTCGCGCCAAATGACTTATCGCGTATTTTACAGATACTGACTAAACATCATTGGATTCGGTATATGGTACATACGTACGGTTATATGGTAACTGGAAAACGTTTTATTTTAAATATACATAGATGTCGACACTATATGCCTACTAGATAACTCAACTTAAAAAAGGTTAAAACTATATGTGAAGTACTTATGCAAATAATACAAAATGTTATAATTTAATATAATCGAGACTACAGAAAATCAAGAAATTTTATATAACTCTGCTTATCACCAGTTTAGATACTTTACCCAGTATAAATAGTCGAATTGTATATCAAATTCAAAAACAAAAGCAGAAAAGGCCGTAAACAAAAATCTTTTATCGAGCATTAATGTAATTTGTTAATCTGATGTCTTATTTATGACCGGCTACCATTATATTATAATATACTCGTAGTAGAACATTCCGTTGGCACGTCCGCGCACTGGGCATTTGATTGGGACATTCAGCGCGCTGCGCGCCATTCGCTCGCCGAGACCGTACCGATACGATTGTGTTACGCTAGTTCTTCAACTCCATTTCGAAACTTGTGATCACGTTTTAGTGCGGTCGCGTTATATTATTGTATACAAAGTAATACAACAATGGCAAAATTTATCGTACTCGTGCCTGTATTCTTCCTGGCCCTTTTCGTGAGAGAAGGTAAGTAATAATTTCTGAAATAATTCTTCAGTGTGTTAGTGCTCGTTTATTTACATCGTTAACGATGCATTTCAAGTTTATTTTTTCAAATCTTTATTACTAAATAATATTCACGGTGTTGGATATACATATGTATATTATTTACCTCCTACTTTCGTAATGTTATTTTATACAATATTATTAGAACCTGGACCCCCATTTAAATAATTTATTTCGTGTATACTAGGCGCATACACTTATTAACCAAATAAATTATTAACGTTGCAAAAATATAAAATAATTAAAATTTTATAAGTAATTCCTTATGTGTCACGTTATAGTACTTATGGACTTAAAAACAACATAACCTTTTATGTTCTAACCACATAGCTGCAGCAGAGGGCCAAGGTAGGATTTTAATTCAGACCAGAACAACCTGTTTAGGACCCGCTAAACTGACCGCTTGGCGGTTAGTGTGGCTCGCTGTTTCACTAATAATAAATATTTGTTGTAACTTTTAATTCATCTTACTCTTTATAATCGTCTTATCTTTTACCAACTTCATTCATCCTATAGTTGATGTCGTGTTGACTAGACTATTAGTGATGCATAATATTAGACAGCAAAACTATGAAAATGATATAATAGAAAAACAAAATTATTCATTATAGTTATTGTTGAATAGCTCTAATACTACAGTATCTGAAATTGAATAAGTAATGCAATTCACGTGCATATGCTTATTCTCATGATCTAGATATTCCTATCCTAAGTTATCCTTGTATACCTACTTAAGGTAACATTTAGACGTAAAAAGTATAAAACGTAAACAGTTAACTAATTTAAATAAATATACTGCGCACCATTTTATTGAATTCACAACCACCACGTTAGCGACTCGCGCTAGCGTTGCCTCCAGTGGGCATTACATTTGTTCGTTATGTTTTAACCTTGGAATAAAAAAAGGAAATAAACAGTATAAATTTTTAAACTTCCATAACATCCTAATGTAAAAATCGTCACTTCTTTTTAGTTTTGCAATCAGATGATCTTGAACAGAAAGATTTATGCTTTAGCAGCAACCGCTGGCGACTTAGGACATAAATATTGAGGCATATCATGTTGTTCATAACATATGTTGTTTTTTTTGTAGGCTGTTGTTGTAAAGTTGTAGAATGTTAATGAAGTACTCATAACATATACGTATGTATGTATGTATGTATGTATGTATGTACAAGTGTATATTAATGCGTTCGATTGCTAGTATGTATTATTGGAACAAATGCCATTAGGGTTTCCAATTTAAAATTAATTGATTCTTTTAAATGCAATATAAATTACTAGATTTTTGTGTTTGAGGTTAATTGTTTAACAATTTTCATTAGACATAACGTCCCTCGATACATATACAAATATTATAGCAATTTTTTTTATACCTTCGAGTTATATAAATTTTGTATTGGATTGTGTTATGCTAAGTTCACATTAGGTTGATATACGAAAAGAAATTTTTAGGTGAAGAGAGAAGCGAAGGACCGCGAAGTTGTCACAAGTGGCTGTAGCTGCCCATTGACATTGTAACGCACCGCGAACAGGACTATTGGGTTACGACTATTAATTCCAGTCATTAAAAATAGTATATGTTATTAATAATATACTTAATGCTCAATTGCTTAGATTTCCAGTACTTACAGATATTGTTAGTATCATTAACCTGGTCTG
>DWFO01006072.1:0-10123 GCA_018246595.1 Mimoniades nurscia nurscia
TTGATAGTTAGGTAAACTTTTCAAAAGAATTGAAGTGGATATGCCTGCAAGTGTTACTTCCAATCTCACTTTTTACAACCGACGAAGGAGTTCATCTGTGTAATAGTTCAAGTCCTCCCTTCCCATGTTCTCGGAATTACCAGCCATTGGGGGCGTTTTATGAAAAATTCTCCCTCGTACAGCCCCGAATTGCGGTACGTGGACGATTTGACACGAAATAACGTGGCTGAGTGTATGTATTCTAAATTTGTATGTTTATAAGCATTTTATTGTAGAGACGGGTGCATATTATTGTTTTTGCTTTGAGAAATGAATATAATTTATGAAAGATAGTGCTAGCCATACCAACGTACCTACATATTTCTATCAGCAGTAGTCTCCATGGAATGTGATGATAGAGCTCGGTTTTTCAATAAGCTCCAAATATTATAATAATTTGTAAGTGGATCAAATTCCGAATGTTTAACGAACCCAAGTAATCCTGTCGATCTCCATAATTACGCGGGTGTCTTCTGGAGATTAAACACAAGTATTTATTTTAATACGCCTCTCTATGTAAATTACCGCGAATTTATAAAAATAGAGCAGCTAAACCTATCGTACTTCGTCGAACTCACGGAACGTGTTAATTAAAATATGATAAACATCTAATGAACAATTTGTACATGCAAGTACGCCGCCGCGTGTATTCATACATATAAACACGTGTATGTGGGAGTCGTGATTAATTTCAGGCGTAATTTGAGCTTCAATTCGCGAACGTAAAGTGATTATTATAATGAGCTCGCAACTCTTAGTCGAGATTACGCGGTTCCTTCATTTAGTCACTACATTTCTTTGAGTACGTGACGTAGAAATTGAACTCCAGAAAGTTCCCACCAAACATCGAGTTGTTGTAATTATTAGTGTTTCGAAAAGACGAGATTGTTTTTTACCTCTCGTTTAACTTATTATATTAACACTCATTGTATTGCTTGAAATCGATACTGTTGTGTGAAATATTCAATATGAAAACCTGCTGACGTTACTCACTGATGGATAATAATGTGAATGAGTATCTGGAGAAATGACACCAAGTAATCCAAGTTGCCAAGTAATCTACCAAATTCTGTGTAAGTATCTGAACTCAATCCCTCTTTCGCAAAATTATATGAATACAGACGCAAAAATAGTTAATATTCTTACTTTGTGAAGTTCATTATCGATTTTATTTGAGTATAAACTAACGATTAAGTAATTTTAATAAGTAGGTAAATACACAATTACATTTAACACGTAACCCATTCAAATATCTAAATGAATAACATCAATCGATGCACAAATTCTCGCGTACGTTTTACCATTAATTTAGCGAATTTTATATACTTGTGATGGTGTATTTCACTCTTTAGTACATTGTCGTTTTTTACATATCTCCCAGGAGCATCAAAGTTATGGTTGAGTACGTGGTGCATAATGCGCTTGGCGCCCGTTTGTCGCCGGAACGCTAAACCGGACTTTATCTTTATCTATTTTATGTTCTGCATTTAATTTTGTAAAACAGATTATATAAACACAAAATTACATATTTATTTCGCATTGTGAGAAACGTATGACATAAATGAGAACGTTTATCCTAGGCGCGCCAGGCTGAAATCTAAACCTAACATCAATATTAGTAAATATTGACATTTTCGCTTACCATTTCCGCTCTTTAGTGAGCTTAGAAATGTAATAATAAAGCTGAGAATTTAGCGGCATTATAAAGTAAGATCCTCGTGTGCATAAATAAATAAAGATGGTGGAATGAAAAAAGACAAAGCCAGAAGAGTCATTAGCGAGTTAATCTAAGCTAATCACATCTGTGTTTACCGAGCCCACCTGAGTAAATTCACCGAGCCCTCGATGGACGCCCTCATCAATCTAACTGACAGTGTTATCCATCAACGGTCCGCTGATGACGTAATAAGTGTAATGACGTCATTCATTACGTTACTTTTAGATTTTACTTTTTACTATGAATGATGCAAATGACTCAACATTACAGTTGACATTAACTAATTATTAAACCCCGTTTCATCTGTAATCATTGTTGTATCAGAATGTTCACGATTTATGTATATTGAAGCTTATAATTTTTCAAGATTATTGAATTCTGTCAGAAATATAATTAAAGCAGCTGAGCCATTTACTGAAGTTATTAGCAATTTAAAACTTAATGAAGTTGTTGTTGATAAATTAGTTTGCATACGATTTAATTTCTTATAGAAACAACTTCAGGAGTATTTCGAAGAAATTGAGGCCATAAAAGTTTCTATACCTATAAGAAGTTTCAGAATTACATCACAAAAGAACTTCTATAACATGCTTTCTTAGGACATTTTTTAAGGGCTTAACATTTCTTAAGGACGTTCATGTCTGAATATCGATATGATAAACATAATCGCATATTATTCCAGATTAATAACATTATTATTCGTGTCATTTCGAAATGATTATAAATCAATTTTCCTCTGTTAGTGTCTAATTATAGTTTGATAACAAATTTATTAATGATAACGTCAGAGTCATTGATTATTATTGATCAAACAGTTCACATGCGTCGTCGATCGCCGCTGCAATGTTCCGACTAATAGCGCGCACTATCATAAATTTGCCGCGCAGTTCACCTCGTCAAAGTGTACCTATCTATTGTGGGGGGTGGTCCAAACGGTTTTGTTAATTTACAAACAAATGATAACATCCATTAACATGTATGAAATTAAAAAATTGTATAAATGTATCTTATCATGGACTGTACTCTTTTTATCATTACATGGAACAAAATAGCTTTTCAAATTGAATTTTTGATTTGTTGCATTGCGTTATTTCTTGCGAAATTAATAATTATTTTTATTATATTCAGTAGATAAAGATTAAACATAACAATGTCGTAATGTCTCTGTAATTATAAACAACATATTAACAATTAAGAGTCATTTATTAACAAATAATGTCTCTGGTCTTGAGAAATCTTAAAGAATAAGGAAAGTGTGAAGTGTTAAGTTCGAATTTGGAAAGATTATCCTTGTGCATACTCTGTTAATCAGTAATTATTGTAGAGTTACGTACGGGGTATGAGCCTGGAACAGGGTCTATTTCCGCAACCTTAATAATATGTACTTTAAGCAATATTCACTTAAACCTAAATCGGTGTTAGAACTATCTTATACATAATATATAAGGATATAAAGGTAAAGCAGGATCCCCCAGTATTTCTAAACTCATGAGCAAAATGATGGCGGTACAAACAGTATGCGTGGAAGAGCAATGATTTGGTTGTCAACGATTTTATAAGTTTTGTTAGTTGACGGTAGCAGAACATTTCTAAATCATATATAATAACAGTACATTAATTGTCTTGATATTAGGAAATAACACTGAAACAATTACCTTGTTGTTGTATAGCTTTTGAAATTTTATTTTCAAAGACTATACAATGACAAGGTGATGATTTTACATTTTAATTTAGTTTCATTTTTATTTATTTTCAAACACAAGATTTTACGTTATACGTAATTAACAGAAATGTACAATTTATTTCAATTTACGCACATAATAATATCGTTGAAATGTTCTCATCTCTTATGAAATATGGAATTCTCGAATTATAGAAAATTCAATGATAATTATAATTTTTACTATTATGTGTATTAAAATATTGAAATATTTTAATCTGTTGCCAAGAGTGTGTACAATTTGTACATTATTTTGTGATAATAACCTTAACGTTTTCTATCCAGCGAACATCCTGTAATAAAGCTGACATATAAAAAGGATTTCCCCATAGACATGTGGAGTAAAAAACACAAAATACCACCTCAAAGGAACCATAACCTCCTATATTTTACACCAAACCTCTAAACACGGGACTCGACCACAACCCACAATGTTAAGGTAAATGAGATTCGTGTACGTTCACTCATTAATTTTACGTGTACAATGAATTTCAGTTCGTGTAAGGAAGATGTTAGATTTGAAGCTATTTTTATTAAGATGTTGTTACCAAAAAAAATAGGAACAAAGTTGTTTGAAATTTAATACTACTGTCTAAGAAAAAGTTAGCTAACATTTTTATAGTGTTGGTTACATATTGAAATAGATTTTCTTTCTAATAGAAAAAGTTTGAATTTATATAAATGCTATAACATAATTGTATATTATAATTATTTGTAAATCACGAGCTGGAACTACTGTAGTTTAGCAATTATAATCTTATAGAATATAATTTCTAAAACGTTAATATTATAAATAGGGATACCCGTCGTATACTTTCGTTCTCCAATATTAATTGAAATTGTGTTCTAAAGCAATATTCAAGGCTATAGTGGTTTAAATTGATCCGTAATATATCTAGAATATTCTGTCATTAATTAAATCACATGTTATTCATATTGCTTGACTTAATTGGATTTAATCGTTACAATAAATTTAACTCATTAATGTCGTTTTGGCAGGAGTACTCGTACCTACTAACTACAATATTATAATAGAGCTATGTTTGTTTCGGGATGACCCGCCTAGTTTCAACCCTATTGTGAGCTCATTTTTCATGAGCTCTCGCCGATTACAGCGAGGTTGGGTATATACACGTAATAATGCGTTTCCAAACTGACTTTCCAAACTTATGTAGTATAGGTACTTCAGTGGAAAATTTAGACGTATTGTAATTAATATATTTACCAGAAAACACAGTGAAATATTGGCATATGTTTGGGTACTTCCCTAACTACTTTTCGTTATAAATATCCGTTGTTAATAAGCGTAATGAGAGAAACGGATTTAATAATTTTTTTTCGAAACAAACTGTGAATATCGTATTTAGATTGGAAGAAATAAAAATATATAACTGTGTAAATGGCGTATGGTATTAACGTCGAAATTAACATGGTTTTTTAATGTGTTACCGCGCGTATAGCACTCCGTCACTACGCACGTGAAATTTTTTTTTTACGAAAAAGTACTTGTGAAGTGAAGTGTTGTGAAATGATGTATAAATTGCATAATTATTTAAAATAAGAAAAATGAGTGTACAAAAGGAGTCAAAATTGTGGAATTTTTATAAATTTCCGCTATTATTTACCCTTATCAACTTTAATATCTTCGAGGTCTCCTAAGGTCTGTATGTGGAATTCTTACGGGTGATTTTCGGGTAAAATGGCATCTACATTATTTTCATAAAAGCAAATGGTATGGAAGAGATAGGGGTGCAAGAGATGGGGTTTTGGTATCAGTATTAAGATCGGGTGTCTCCGCAACAGTTCGTGAATCTTCGTTAAAGTTTGACAACTCTTGAAAAGTTTTCTGATAATATTGTCATCAACTGTCGCGCCCTTCCGATTCCGACAAGTTAATGCTTCGGCGGCTAATAACATAAAGGATAAGGTTTTCTGACTAGTATCATTAAATGTATTTATTTACGTTTTTCGCACGCTTGATATTAATGTACCTATAATGTTAAACGCACGTTTGATATTAATGTATAATTCGATTCATTTTAGCACTAAACCCTAATTTCGTAAGATTTCCAACATTTCCAACATACATAATCTAATTAATAACCAAATAATTTGTATGTTGCGATTGACTTAAACAAACAGGCATAAAAAAATCATTTTGACATGAGTTATACATACATATTTATGTATCATTCCACTTACACATAAATAATCTCTAATTCAATTATTGAATGTCAGTTTCATATACCAAGTTCAGAAACAAAATTAGAACATGACAATTCAGTATGACGTAGTTAAAAATGCATTACATTAACAAGATACAAAAAATAAATAACCAAAGTAATTTCAATAAAGCCTCAGATAAAACCTCTGTTGACGACATTTGTTCGCTCATAAAGGAAGCGAAGTTAAATTCTCATGCATTATTTAAGATGTACTGAACGCGTCGTCAAGGAGATTTCCAGATTTACGGACCATAAAACCTCCGCAAAGGAAGTCAAGCAGCCACTTTATTGTAGTAGGCTTTACCTTATCTCGGCACAGCTTTAAATTTAACTCTTTAATTCATTACGAATCGTACACACGTGGTAATCTCTCCTTTATAGTGCTTTCTTCATTACTCAAGATTATGACAGCTCATTTCATAGTTTTTTTTACGGACTGTTAAATACTGGATACAGCGATTAAGTTTGTCTATTGTTTTAAAAAATTATGTTACTATCTGAAGCTCATGAATGGTTACTAAGGAAAATTAACTGCTTTCATACTAACTTTTACTGTCCAAACTAGTACATACAAATACCTCTACTAGAAATTAAATCCAAGCGACTAGTAACGAATATACTTATTAGTTATTAATACTAAGAAAACTAATTGACACTAATAATCTTATTACTATAGTTCTCTACAACGTCGTTTACTGTAATTGGCGAACAGCAGTGACTTATCGTGTTTGGTGAATGCACGTTTATAACTAATGTGTCATCGTATTACTTTCAGGACATGTGTGCAGCTAGTTCAAAAATTGTTTTTTTTATATATTGAACCTAGCACACAGGGAAACACGGACTACAACACTTTAACGGGACCTTACCCTGTACCCTTATCCTTAATAATGTTACAAATTCAGGGGAAATCAAAATATTGTATTAAATTAATTCTTGGTGACTATGCGACACATTTAAATTATAATCCTTATGTCCTATTCATTAAGCTTTATATCCATATATGTTAGATGGGAGCCGTTGCCAGTAGTTACAACGATAACAAGACATTTGTTTTTGGGTATTGCTCGTATCGAGTCAATCCACGGACTAACAAAATTGTAATTTATTTCCGTTATCAGTTGAGCTTAGTACAATAAATCCGATGTTTTCCAATAAATCACGTTCTATTCGACGAACGAAGTGCAATCCGTTGACTATAAATTCGATATGCAAAATTTAGTATAATAGGTATACGAAACATGAAAAGTACATGGAGGAAAATTTGAATATATAATCTGTTTATAATTTTATAAAGGAAGAAATAAAACGCGTTTGAAAGACTTACCTCATTAATTCGAGTGTCATAAATAAAGACTTGACCAAATTGAGCGTTTCTGGTTATATAATGCTTACACATATTTCTTTAAGAGTACTATACAATTTTAATACAATGTAAACATTATTGTATTTGATAGAAACTATTAAGATAGGCTGTTATATACAGAGTTATTTACGAAGCTGTATTATAGAAAATAAAACAACAAAATATTATAAATTTTTAAACTTACTATGTGATACTGATTGATTCGTGTGCATATCAGTTGTCTATTTAGTAAACGGTACATTACTTTAATCGATTACAATATAAATGGTTAAGGTTAAATTAAATTAAATGGTTAAGATGCCTACCCCAACTGTTCATCACCTGGCTTGACTGGGAGAAAATGCCAATTGGCATTGAGTCCGCCCGTTGTTAGCAACAATAAAGGATAAATAAATAAACTATAACTGAAATATTAAATTTTAATTACTCACGTGATTTAATTCAAGTGACCACATTCTCTTAACTTGTTATATTTTATATAAAAATAATAATGTTTTTATATAAAAATAATAAGAGACACTGAGTACGAAATCACTTTAAGTAATACATATTTTTTATAATCACTATGCATTTTATGACTCAAGTTTTCGACGCCAGCCTTAGACTAAAAAGTGTTAAGGCCTACTTCGCCACCTCACTGGTCTAGCGAGACTTCAATAGCCCTTAGAGAACGTTATAAAATCTTTAAGGCGTTCTGGCTACCTCACGCTATTTTCCTTACCAAATATACCCGCTCGCTACATACATTTCAATATTATTATGGTAACCGTTTCCAAATTCCATCCTCCTAATTACTTGTTTTCCTTCTCTTCAATTACTTCCTTTCAATCGTCATTCAGAAATTCGCGTACTTCTTAATGAAATCAATTTTAACGCAATCCACTCAACTTTTTTATGGCTCCACTCAACCTGTTTCCTGATTGATAAGATCCATTCTGTGAGGACGACGAGTATAAAAAAACAACATTTTTTCACTTCCCTGATCTGAACCTTCCAATATGTACATGTTCATTCTATTAGCGTTGAATGCCGTTTCCATGTGCCAGATAAGTCTTCACACAGCAAGGAAATGTTCCAATTTCCTGCCTAACGATGTAAAAGGCAGGCGTATGCAACTTTTTGGTACTTCCCGTCATATTTACGATTTCCAATCAAAGTTTTCCAATACAGTACCACTTTTGCGAAGTTTCTGGCACGCGGCGTAGAAAGGGTTAGTTCTTAGCTTTGATCGAATAAAGTTTGTTTTGTTTGTACAAATGTTTGAAAGTGTTTGACGCCCTACGTGTATTTCTTTGTTTCATTGCACGTACCAAAGAAAACATCATTGCAGGAACGGATTTATGTGTACCACAATATTTATATACTAACAAAAAACATAAATTTCATGGTATTGATACATCAAATCAAACAACAAAATATTTCTCATCTATTTAATTTTTGCTATTGTGCATATAAGTTTTTGTTAAAGTAAATCGTATTGGGTTTTAATAATACGGCATATTCGACATAAAAACTCCACGCTTGATTTAAATTCCACTTGACACGTTTAGTGGCTGATATTCTCTATAGCTCTATTTATCATTTTCATTATTAATTTTGCTTTAACTTTCGAACGATCATCGAGGCACCAGTTTATATAATTAAGTTAGTCTACAATATAAGGGCATTGAATACATTCAAGCATGATAACTAAATTAAAAGAATTATATTACGATTAATATTTGATTTAATCTAATTAATTCATTAGGATTGAGCCGCTCTGCATTTAATAAAGGATATACAAATATCGACAAATAACCTCTGGAGCAATATTCAGTTTAATATATAATTGTAGACACCAAGACACAGTAATAACAATTTAAGTAGTACATTTGAAAATGTATCAGTTGTACGCATAAATCCTTTAAAATACGTATTATTTAAATAGTGTTTAATGATGCAATATTCATATCAATAATTATTTAACACAACTTGTAAACATTTTACTTCATATTTATTGTCTTTCCACCAATCATAAATACACGTCACGATAGCTTGTTTTATCGAGTTATTTGAACTGTTGATATTGTAACCGTCGAACTGATTATTCCATCTTACCTGACCGCTGTCATTTCTTCTTTAACTTAATCTAAACTGGTAAAGCACGGTATACTTTATACGACAACATACGTAACATCACGTTTGTAATCTGCGAAATAAATAAGAAAATCATGTATCGTACATTATCGTAGTATTATGATCAAGAACATCAACTTTCAGGGTTTCCTAGTATATAGTCCAATCTTTCATAATTCCGACTCCACAACTCACTGTTTATAAGCTTACATTGTTACTTACAGCTTCATTAAGAGAAAAATATCTTTATTCCTTAATGTTGGTACATTCATATATACTGAATACATGTATCCTAAACCGTGTTTCATAAACATATTTCTCAAACGTCTATTGCACTGTTCTCTCGGTTAAATATTGCAGCAGTGGAAATTGCTTGTTTCGGTATTTAAATAAGTAATTCCGAGCATTAGCTGTTAGCTCAGAAACAGTTTAATTTACCCGACAGTGAGTAATGCTAAGATCAAACGAATATATATCTGCGCTGGCAGCTGTACAGGTAAAGCAAAATAGTAAATCCTTTATCGTACTCGTAATGGTAATAGCATTTGCAAGAAGAGTTTAAAAATAATTTTAAATCAGGTCGCTATACGGTTTCGTTTTTTCTTCTGAAGTAATTTGACTTAGTACGACATACAGGATACCTAAAACAGCTGGTTTATTGTAATTATTAATTGTCGTACGGTGATATTCATTTTAAACCTGATGCCCTTAGAACGAGCTCTGCTTTGGCAAGAAATTCTATCTTCATACCGTAGTTACTAGTGCTAGTCGTTGTAGTATAACAAAATTAGACTGTTTTATATACAAATGTTTAGTGTTAATTGATTAGAGGCCCTTCTTAAAGACATCATCAGGTTCAAGGTTTCGTAAAATATAATTCAATTTAATATTAATGTTAATTGTTCTTTTTTCGACTGACACTATTACGGTGTAGGAACTCA
>DWFO01006073.1:0-10123 GCA_018246595.1 Mimoniades nurscia nurscia
ACAAATATTTATTCTGGGTGGGAATCGAACCCACGACCCCCGGCGCAACAGTCGGGTTCACTAACCACTGCACCAACGGGCCTGTCAAATATAATATTATGTTATTTTATACAATAGTAATATCTCGGGTCAACACACACGGCCCCTTTATTCCTAACTGAGCGGTCATAGAGTTTAATATATGAAGACTAGGCAGAGGATATTTCGACACTAAAAAACCGTAGAAAATTTAATATAAGCAAATTATTTTTGAAAGAAAACTCTACATAGCTAAAGCCAGCATTATAATTTTTTACATGTTTCTTATTTCTTATTTAGAATCACTCGTTTGACTGTCTCGATGGTTTAGTGGTCGCAAACGCGACTGCTCATGAAGAGGTCCTCGATTCTATGCCTGGCTTAGGCAAAATTTACTTGGGTTTAATAACTCATATATTATAATCTATAACATAAATGGTGAAATGTGGGAGTGTACTACGCTCCTCTGCATTGGGGATATACAGGCGTGATATTATGTTATGATGTTTGCAACAAATTTATTTTAAAATATTGAAATAAACATGAACTTAGAACTAACTCGATTGATATTGTATAAAAATGAAATTGTACAAATAATTTGAATAATAGCGTTTGTAAATGAATACGACAAAAATTCGTTATATAAGCTGATACCTAATGTACCATAATGTTTTCGTTTAGCTTCATTTTAATTCGATAAGAAAGAAACTTCCTTTATTGCAACAGACGTAACGCGCTCTCGTGTATTTTATAGATATTTTTTTTATAAATAAAAAAAATGTAACACGAGCAATTTATTTGTATACAAGTATTTGACCATGAATGCATTGTTGTACAATAAAAGAAAATATAAGTTACTCATTGTTAATAAAATTGCGCTTTTGATCGAGGTAACATACGCAAGGTAATACCTATTTTGCATCGCTCGCGACTCTACTGCACTGTAATTGGGTTTTTCCTCCCATATAAAATATTTAATGTTATATAAATTCACATTGATCAAATAATTGACAAAGAAACTCCGTCGCTCTCCAGGTTTCACTATCAACATTGCATTACGTATCTAATTTGTAGAGTAGTTCTATATTTTTATTTTCATTACCATAATATCGATCGTACTTAAATTATTATTTAACATGTATACCAACGAGATAACCTGTTTTTTTTAGATTTCAATAAATTTAGTCAAATATTTGACAGCATAAATTGATATCTATGTGCATACATTTATAATGGTTGGTTCGTTTGTTGGTTACCTTGTAAATTTGACCGACTCTACCGGTTCGTATTATATTAGAAAAAAAGTCGATAAAAAATATATTTATTCTGGACAATACGTCACGAGATCAGTTATAATACGACAAAATTTGTGCTTTCTTCAAAGCACGTTTGCTTGACAAAGTGTTTTACTTTTTATAACCCAATTATTTATTCTGGTAAATAACAATTTTTCAGCTGGGGAGTGTCCAGTTTATAATTAAAAAAACTAATAGATATTCTAAAGCTATCAGTGAGAGGATTTTGCCGCAGTCTGTGATAGATGCATTGTAGTACTTACGAGTATTTTAACGTGGATTTTGCAAGAATTAAGCTGCACATCTTTTACTAAAATTTTTGGATGTTCTGCTGGTTAGAATATTTGGACGTTCTGCGAAACTGAACATACAGCTGATGTCCACTGAAATTTCTTTGTTAGTTTTCCTGACAGCCTGTCGTGGAGAGCGATTTTCCACACCCAAACGCTGACTTAACCGGCGGCGTATCGTCGCTTAAAAATTTTCTTATTTTTCCTCATGTCCTTTCATTATAAACAGACGCTATTCGAGATTGCTACGCGTTATTGTACTAAATTTACATATATTTTTCAACAGGTGTAAAAGTGCTGATTATTAAGTGCCGCACGATTACTGAATCAAGTTCTTGTGTGGGAAACTCAATATCAAGTGATATTTTATACCTTGCACCGTTGTATTTAATAAAATAGCAATGAAATATCAATAAAATACCAATAAATGTACAAATACACTCGCACTCATATTCCTTACAGCTTTATTGGGAAAGAATTGTAAGAAGATTGCAAGTAGAATTGTAAGATTTTTTGTCTATGTAAAAATTATTGGTCCTTAGAATATACGGACTCTACCTAAAACAAAATTTTCCATTACATTTGCCATAAAAATGACTCTATTCTCCAATACATCTTTAATAGTTTGTCCGTGTTTATATAACTACATATTGTCGCCAGATATCGTTTCAAATGGATGCTTCATATCGTAAACGTTTGAACCTTCATTTATTAACATGTAAATTAATCAAAATGTTACCTTTATAAGAATCTAGATGTCTGTCTCGCAGAATTCGAAAATTATCCTCTTTAATTAAAGAATAGAAATTTAAAATTTGAAGATGATTAAAGATTTATCAACCAAAGCCGCGGTTACGGGCTAGTTTCAAATAAAGCTAGTTTTGCGGAAATTATAGATGTTGAAATAACGTACACAGGCTCTGCAATTGGGTAGTTAAGTTATATTAGAATCATTGCAGAAATATATTTAAAAATAGAGCCTTCCCTTGCAAGGGACAGTCGAGAGTAGATTTAATGTATCACAAGTTATAGTTACTGGATATGGCTTCGTATTGGAATGGTTTGAAAATTGAAATGAAATAATGGGTTAGTACTTTGATTCTATGTAGTTTATATTGTTGAACTCCAATTCTTACACATTACACATCTCTTTATTCCAGTTCGAAGACAAGACAATGACACACTCCAACTAATTGATCTCAGAGAGGTTATCTTGTTACAATGTACAGTGCAATTAAACATGCAGGAACTTTTGTTGTTATCATAATGAGTGAATACGTTGGTAATTGAATGTCATTAACGCTTACAGAAAACAGATTATAATTGGTGTCCATTTACTTACCCCACGTGTATTGGTACGAAATTAATATCTCGCGGAAAACTTTATTCATATTGGTGTGTGAGAAATAGAGAATGTTAACATTTTAACTTTGGTAGTTTTATAACACCAGGCCGAGGAGAAGACGCGATGGCGGTCATTAGGGAAGCCCTATGCTCAGTCGTAGATTGGAAGAGGCTGATGATAAACGATACTACCTGTAAACAAACTGTCGGGTGGGACCAATGTGGAAATAATTAGAGAATATGAATTACTGCCTGCACGCATGATGTTTTCTTAAGGAAGCAATACCACTTTCGTGAGTTAGAAAGTATTTAATGCATGAATAAAACTGAAATGGTAGGAGATTGAATAATGTGGAAACATTCAAGTAGGTACCTAGTTTCTGAATGATCCGTAGACCACGGACACAAATGTTTCATTATTACAAATACTTGCAGATTATTTTGTTTATCCAAATGTTGCAGAATTTGCATCTACTGTTAAACATTAGAATCTGCCTCAGTCCACTGTCCCACGTTGACTTTCCCTGAGGAGTTTTTGCCCATAATCCCCACGGTGAGCATGCGGATTGGGGATTGCAGAGTAGGTACAGCTTGTCGCAGCGCCGCGGCTAGGGCTATTGGAGTTAATTATACTCGTAAGTTAGTACTTCATTGTGTACATATATATTATGTTGTTTATAATATGAACCACATTGTGTAAAGTTTGCACTACTAACAGTCTCGAACGCTAACAAGCCATTAACAGCCAATTAGTAATTGTTTAAAACTTGTAAATCAATCTTTTCAATTTCTCTCTAATATGTTAAGGTGTGGAATCGATTTCATATTAATTAAATTCGAACTCTCGAACGACAAACGAAACAATACAAATAATGAGAGAAAAAAGGAATAGTGAAGAAATAGCGTAGAAAACGTTCTAGAACGTTTCATTTTCACACCGATAACATTTAGTAAAATGGTAGCAAATTAACATGAACAAAACGTGTAAAAAATTGTGCATGATTAAACTTCGATCTCTTGTCCCCGTAAATTTATTTGAAATTATTGAAATTTATTTTAAGACGAATTTATTTGAGCTTTGCCTTATAATTCCACAAAACTGACTAAATGCTGAGGAACCTTAATCTCCGGCTGATTTATGTGACAAATTTATGAAATATTTAGACTGCCAGGCGGGCCACCTCATAGTAAGTGGTTACCGTCGTTTAAGTTCTTTTTTAACATCCGGGGAATGGCAAATCCGTTCCCGATTTTGAAGGAGGGCTCGGAAGGAACGACGGAAGAAATAGGACGAAGCTCTGTTCTTATTTTATCGCCTAATATTTGGACGGTTTGCAGTCAACTTTGCTCATAGACAAGGAATTTCAATTCGAATTGTTTAGTACTTTTTCATTGTGCATAGAGAAACGCTTTTATTATCCGTCAGTGCGGTGTTTTTCAATGATAACCCTTTATCTAAATTAACTCTTTATACTGGGACTAATCGCTCTCTACTTTCTATATACATAATTTATTTTATGTTTCTATTTTGTTTTTGTGCGAAAAATATCTGTGTTCCGATCTCCATCAGAATGAATATGAGATATTTCAATATGTATATGATCAATACTTCAAAACTCTCGTGATATATTCAAAAGTTAACTAATTTTATTACTCGTAGTAGTCAACTTTGCCTGTGTTGTAATTCTTGAATACATAATGTTTTTAAGCATTAGGCATTGTACCTACTGATCATAATCACTAGAAAAAAATTGTTAATATAGAATAAAAATTAAAGACATATGTATTGTACCCACAAGGCCAACCAGAGAAACGAATAGTAAGTGCTTTAATTTTGTCATTACATTAAAGTTGTGTTCTTTAAAATGTTAAAAATTCTACCATTTATAAAACGACCAAATTGAACCATTAAAATATTGATCTTCCATCTCAGAGACATGGCTATGTATACAATTTGTATTCAACATTATCGGCGCCAGTACGCGCAGACATCGATACCGGAGTTAAGGGTTAAGAGGAACACTGAATACATCCATTTGTTGGAATAAACGTTCAGATGGTGCGCCAATGTCACAAACTGGGGATGTCAACAAACAAGATAAGAATATTTTAAGAGCTTCCGAGATTCGAGAGTATTCCGTCGGCAGTATGAGAACTAGATTTGTCTTCGAGAACTTTACCGAAATATTTTACAAGTTTCCAGTTAACAAGTTCTTTTGTCGTTGTTATAATATTGGAAATTGACTTTCTGTTCACACCATAGTTGTTACTAGAGCACATATATTTTTTGATGAAATAATATTTTACGCTAAGATACCAAATCACTAAACAATTGGATCATTTTTCGTCAATGCGACTTTACATCACATAATTTTGAATCCGCTAAATGAGTTTTCTAATAATTTCTGACAAACAGCTACAGTTCAGTGGAAATCCAAAATCCCATTTTATTATAACAATTGTTTGCGTGAATGATAAAACAGATCGTATTTTAGGACATTGAATTGTTGTCAAACATCCTATACATATAAAAATCACTGCAATATTAAAACTCTCAACCCTATAAAAACAGGTTCAATCTAATTGACCGCTGTAATGCGCGTCCTATTGGTCGATAACATGAGCGCGTTTCCAATAGCGTTCGTATCGAGTTGAGAATGGATCCAAACATAAACATTGATAAGCGGATTTAACATAAGTATCTATATTATCGTACATTTCTATATAAGAATAATAAAAAGTTATATAAACGTAACTGAATATAATATATTCAATAATAATAAAAACGAAAATGTATATTATTAAGTTCTGCATGACAATTACTTAAATATTACTAGTCAGTACAAGTTACTGAGAAACTATCTTCAATAACTTGCTTTACGTCAAGGCTTAAAATGATAAAACATTTTGATAATCCGCAATTGCCTGTTATCCTGGCTTTATCTGTAATTGTAATTGTTCTGATACAATTGTCATATTCTGCAGGGTTGAGTTCCGAATAAGATTTTCGTTTGCGTTTCAAATTAAATTATTAGTAATAGATGTCGGTGAATTTTTTGGTTTTTCACTTAATCGAGAAAAGTGCTACTATTCTTCATAGTCTATAATATTTATCTTTTTACCTTCAATCAAATTGATATTCATGTTAAATCGTATCTTATTACTAATATAACTTACAGTGAACTTTTAAAGTTCTCTGTACACTGTGTTTTTATCAGGCCATCTTTTATTGTACATTACCTCTTAGTATTACCTACTGTTTCTCCCTGAACTTAACGCTTTGCACCGTTTTGAAGTGGTTTTTAATTAAATCGGTACAGTTATGTTGAAATTAATGGTAAGTATAAAATATCATTGACTTTTTGCAAATTTTTCCATAGGCTATCATTTTTCAGCTTTATTCATCTTTTTATAATTTCTACATTTTCATACAACAATTTTCACATTGTTTGTACTGTATATTTACAATAGAATAAGATAATGAGAACAAGTTTGTTTGTGTCTTTTTACTTCCAAACATGGCGGGTTCTCGCCGTCACGTGCTGGCGACGACAGATGAATAAACAAACACGACAGAAGAAAAATACGCCAAGGAACATGAAACACTAGCAGCACGATATTTATCAATGTTGCAGATAATGAGTGGGTTAATGCAAATACGGCAATGATTCTGCTGCTCCATTATGCGTTACTTTGACGTAGCCGCATAGGAACTTTCACGTAAACATATTAGGATTTTTCACATGTTTCCGACTTTTTTTATCAACTATGAATTTCACAGCTTTGCACTATTAAAATAATTAGTGAATGTAATTTAGGTAATTGCATATACATATTATTTTACAGTAATGCTTTAGTAAAATAGAACCATGGGCCGTCTGTCAATGTCAACATAAGCCATTTCAGAATATGCTGTCATTATGGCGTGATTTACTTTTCGTAAGGAAAATATCAAACCAAGAGTAGCTTCGTTAAGTTATGGTGACAGATCCATAATTTATTATAGAAATTATAATATTATACTTGTTTAGTTATTTATAATAGAAATACTAAAATTATTAACTGATATAATCGATGATCTTTAAAATGTGATCAATGATAGATTATAGTGGAGGAATATAATTGTAATTCCGGGGGCAGCCCTGCGGATTACACGCGCAACAAACCCGCGCAGTCTATTGTGGCCGCAGTCATTCTGCAGTGATAAAGTTATGACATTGTTTGATAACCGTAACGAGAGGTTCTGTTTGCCTTCATACAATATCAATGTTTTTGCTTACGAATATCGCTGCTAAATGATTTTTTTTTCGTACAGCGGTTTCAAGCTTTTTATTATTATGATTACCAAGCCGGATCGTTTCAGGTTCTATTTTTTTTGGTTAAATATATGAGGAGTATTTTTATTATTTTTATTATTTGGGTTATTAAATCATAATGTAAGAAGATAATACTGTGATAAGAAGAACACAAGAACTGTGACAGTAAGTCGATTGGAAATGACGATCGGACCTGTTAGTGGTTTCTGGTGCCGTAAACCTAGTAATTGAGCAAATAGCAGTTACCAGTGCCGGGTAACCTCTTTCGGTATTCACTGTTGACATCCAACGAGACTAGGGAAAGCAGTGTACGTGTTAGATTATTCAGTTAATACGATAGTATTAAATGGTAGCAAGATTAGAGAAATACCACTTCAGGAACCTTACTCCAATCGCAATTCATACTTTTAGTGTTTGGTACTTAATATCTGTCCTGAACGAAGTCTGTCCTAACCGAGTTGCTTCTCTAGAGGCCTGAGTTGTTTGCACTACGTATATACGAGTACGTGGACCGGATCTCGTGTGTGGATGTCTATCATGTGTTCCATTCAGAATAGGAGGGTTAAGGCCATAACTTGTATTACTTCTTGTTATACTCTCAAATGCGCATGAAGTGAGAACAAATCTATGAAAAATTTGTATATTTTGACTGTGAATAAAGACTATAATGACACAACGTTGTCCTTTAAGGATCTTATCGTATTTATTCAGCAGGTTTATGATTTTTTTTCTAAGCAGTTCATATAATATTGTTATAGCATTTGAAAATGATTTGATTAATATACATTTTAAACTGCAAATCTTTTAATACAAGAATAGCATTACTAAAATGGATAAACACTTTATGAACTTCCCGGAGAGCAGTAGTGATAAAATCAAAGTTGATGCAATTTACAGATAACCGAACAGAAAAATAAAATAAATTCAGTTTTCGTTACGTTTTGCTGATGCTATAATATTATAACACGCATACCCATGGTTCCTTTTAATAAGCTCTTGTTTAGCTACTAACACTTGATGTTAAGGGAGATGTGGCCTAGGATTTAACAGGTTTACCTAAAAGGTGCCAATTAACGCCTACGCCTAAGTTAATTTCACTGAGCGTAATAGTCATTCTTACCTGACGAAACGCTTGCGTGTAAATAATGAGATATTTTTTTCGACTGTTTTTTTATTTCCACTGTTTGAACACGGGTCTCCTCTCAGAATGAGAGGGTTAAGACCATTGTATGCCACGCTGCCCAAGTGCGGGTTGACAGACTTTACACACCTTAGAGAACAATTTTTTAGAATTCCAAGATGTGTCGGTTTTCACACGATGTTTTCCTTCATCATTAAAGCAATTCATATAAAGCTTGACACGCACATTTTAAAGAGAAGTGCGCGCGAGTGTTTAAACCCGGGCCTTCAGAGTGAGAGGTCGTATTCAAATCAAACAACAAGAGAGTCACTGCTCAAATGGTAGATAAATAGTGATGAATGTAAAATAAGGACATTCGGTCTATAAGGTTAGAGATATTTGGAACGGTGCTCACTGCCTGTCTCCTAAGGGACCTGCCGTGACAATATGATAATAGTGTAAACAATATGTATGAACGTAATTCTATATCCATACGATATGAAAATATCCGAACTAGCTATCGCGTATAATTATCCGTTAGAGCGTCTGATACAGCATCCCATTCTCTGGTACTCTAATTGCGTTCGAAAATCGTGAGTGAACGCTAAATATCAAAACACGAAATTGCCAAGTCGCTTCAAGGATCCGTACCTACGGACGCCTCTTACTGAGCACGGTACCGTCAGAAAAAAAAGGTAATGATCAAAAAACGGATTATAATAAAGTGATCAAGCTGTGATTAATACGAGTAACAATTTTATTAGTCAACACTGGTCGGTATGTAAAGTATGTATGTATATAGCGTGACCTAGGAAACCATAGGCTGGTTGATTATTAAATAATATCGAGGGGTGAAAGGCTATTTGTTTTAAGCGACATTTTTAACAACATTGAGTTACATATATATACGGAATCAGCGAGTTATTCTGATTCCGAATATATAAAAAAACCCTAAACAAATTAAATGTAAAAGAAAATGTTCAGAATATATCACGTTATTAAGGTGTTATCGCAAAGAGGCGATATGTATGTATGTATATGTTTTCTTTCTATGCTGTAAATTTAGTAAAATGTTATCGTCACGCCAGGGCCCTTACGGGGTAGGCAGATACTCTCTGCTAAATATCTTTAACCTCCGCAATCATCACTCTCTTCAAACAAGCGCGCCTTATCGAAGACTTCTGCCGCCCCCATTATCTGACTAATTTGGTCAAGTTAAAATCAATTAGTTGATATTATTGCTAGTAACATTCTATTTTCTTTGTGTGCGACGTATGCTCACGATAATAAGGCACATCGCACACTAAGCGATAATTATTATACTTGTGTCCTTTCGGGCGCTCTTGCCTATCTTAAAACGTCTAACAATACATTATGTTACGGACTACATTTAGGACCTCAATTGAACTTGCTAATTTTGTAGTGATCGTAATGAAAAGGGACATACTCATTATTTTGCAACTTAAAACATTCTTATAATACGTATTGTAGACGCACGCTTCTATCTTCGATTTCATAAGCACTAGAATATAATTTTAATGTAAATTTCATTCTACATATAAAAACTTTATCATACACTTTATACGTTTCGTCTATTTTCTCTTTTATCAACGTTTACTAACCATCTGCTCAAAACATTGCATAGGTATATTTATATTATATGTATCATGTTATATGTATATCATGTTATATGTATATCATGTTATATGTATATCATGTTATATGTATATCATGTTATAT
>DWFO01006074.1:0-10123 GCA_018246595.1 Mimoniades nurscia nurscia
ATTGCCATGCATCGGGCACATCTCCAGACTCCGAACCTCTACTAGAAAATCTCAATTAGAAAATTTTGTAGTGTTCGGCCCGGGAATCGAACCCGGGACCTCCCGATCGGCAGTCGCACTCGTAACAAACACGACCAACGAGGCAACCGGTTTAGAAAACTTAACCGAATTAGCTAGTACATGATATATTTTGAACGAAGATATATGAGTTTTGTTCTCCATCTCCATTTGTATCTGCTATTTGTACTACTACTATATATAAACATTACAGTGACGAATTATCTAATATACAATAATTTCTATAATTGAAAAAAAATCCAATATATTCGACCGTTTAGAATTGAGCACCAAAAAGAATTCCATTTCATATAAATTATAATTGCATTTGTGTACAAGAAAGAGAATGGCTCTCGGCTCGCTGTAAAAGATGTTTTTCTACTTCGCTTACTCGTATCCGAGAGTACTCTACAACATCGTTAGAGCTTAATTTGTACAAGAAACTGCACTGTTTGCCACGCCGACTACTACTCGAAGTACTAAAGATCACAGCCTCGTTGGCACAGTGCTTAGTGATTGAATACTGGGTTGAGCGTATTGCGAGTTCGATTCTGATGGTAATAATAAATTATACGCAACATCACGTCTGTAATCCCCGAAGAGGTAGGCAGAGGAGTGTAGAACACTCCCACGTGTCACCAGTTACGTTTACGTTCGACCAAAATATACATATACACACATACATATGCACACAAACATAAACATACACACATGCACATACATACAAACTTACATATACATCTATACACACATACATAACATAAAAGATAATTATATTATTATTATTATATAATTTTTTCTGCTAGTGCATACGAATTAGTGTTAATATGGGAATTACGTGAATGTAAAGCGGCATGAGTGAATGCCGGCACTAGCGCCAGAGCGTTGCGAACGTTTAAATCTTTCATAGACTTATACAACACAAATGGCATAATAAAGAAGAGCGCTTCAAGTTTTTTCCCTCCCGCCTTCGTTCGGTAGCCTAGAGTTTTCGCAGCGCGTGCATAAATCGTTGTTTAAACTTACGAAAGTTAAAATTGAAAACTAAGAATTATACTTAATATAGTTAGAAGTTATTATTTCATACTGTACCAACACTTTAAGCTTGTAATATATTCTTTTCATCGTTTATTTAAAAGGGTTACTTACAACGACAATACTGCGTTGATGTTCTTTGGTCTCGTAGTACATAGGACAAACCAACGTTCCATGATCGGTTGTGATAGAATAACAGTTACAATTCAGTCACCACGGTAAAAATGGATTCTGGTCTGGGTTCTGTTTATCCATAAACTCGATTGGAATGAACAGGATTCAGACTTGCCATTGCCATGTGAGAATACGTATATGGTATTCGTAGAGAAGAAATTTAATATCAAACCGCAACAAATTCAGGTGAGATCGCCGCGTTGATTCTAGAAATAATTTTTATTCCAATTTTATTTCTGAAAAGCACACGTAGTGGAGGCCGCCCTCTGGTTGGTGACGTGACGGTATATGCAAAATGGCGGGCAGCGGTTGAATGCGAATAGCTGAAGATCGAGCTCAGTGGCGTGCTGTTGGAGAGGCCTGTGTCCAGCAGTTGGTAGTAGACCGATGATCATGATGATTATAACATAACCACGAAAGTTCATTTTATACAATTCATGTACTAACATTCATACAAAACCACTTTAACAGTCCAGCCAACCGAAGCAATTACTATCATTGTTGGAATCAAAACCACAAATTACATACATTCATACCTAAAATACAGCGTTGACTTTGAATACCTATTGTAAAATTGTATCTCAAATTTACACCGACTAGTTTTATTTGACGAATGTTACAAAAAAAAATTCACTTAAGTATAAAGAATCATGTGTATGAAGAGAGTGATTAAAGTAGAAGATATAGGTAACGAAGTATCGTTACCTATATCTTCTACTTTAATCACTCACAGAGTACTGTACTCTCTGTCTACACCCTAAGGGACTTACGTGATTATATTATTGATAATAGTAATAAAAAATGACCTTTATTTACCTACCAAATAAAATTAAAATATTTGATATTCTGTACGACCGTAAGGATAATTGAAATGTAATATATTATACGAAGTATTGAGAGAAAATAACTCATCATTAAATAATACATATTTGATCCATTTTTTCGCCATTCATATAACAGCTTGACAGTCTGTCAACTGATAATTATTATGGTACATAATTTATTACGATAACAAATCGTATTCATTCAAAACTTGTCGGCCCACGCACTACCTACGGGTAACTAATAGGGACCTTTAGACACATTACACAAAGTGTCTTGATATTTTATCACCGAACAATCAGAAGAATATATACCTAGTTACGCATAACTTATTATTATTCCAAGTTTATTATTCGACCGGCTTAAAACATAAATGACCTGGCCGCCGACGGGCAGTAGCGTAGGCGGTGCGACAGGCCGACATAAATGACCTGGCCGCCGACGGGCAGTAACGTAGGCGGTGCGTGCGACCGTGCTCTGCAATTCCCAACCCGCACGGGGATTATGCGCACAAACTCTTTGGCCTCCCCCATAGAGTTTGTGCGCATAATCCCCATGCGTCCTATGTTCAACAGTGGATTGAAAAAGACTTATTGTAATCATTATTAAAAACTTGACATCACGCTTGTAATCACCGAAGAGGTAGGCAGAGGAGACTAGGTCACTCACACGTTTCACCAGTTACGTTTACGTCCCACTATGTAATAGGTGGTGAGCGTATTGCCATACACCGGGCACAAATTTAGACTCCAAACCACTATTGAAAAAATGTGAATTAGAAAAATACATTAGTGCCTAACCCGGGATTTTTAACCAGGGCCTCCCGCCGTGCTCCCAATCAACACGTAGTCAATAATATTATTACCAATATAATTGCATGTTCATGCGGAAATAATTACTCCAATCTGTCTACTCTAATCTCCGACAGTACAAAACAATTATTACTAAGCGTTCGAAATACGCTGGTTATCTTTCTGCATCACAGCGAGACACAAATGCCTTGCTGTTATTGTTTTTGAAATGTCCACCAAGGTTGCCGTTGCCACAATGTTCGCCAATTCCTCGTTTGTCCGACACGGATTTGCTTCTTTTCCACCTTTAACACGTCACTATACCTATTGCGCTTTCCGATTTTTCCAGAATATTTTGGCATCTACACCTGCGTTACTGGCACTGTAAACCTCAAAAAGCCCTACCTTACCATTGTAAGGCACGAGTCTCCTTTCAGAAAGAGAGAGAGGGTTAAGTTAATAATGTGCCTTTTAATATGAAAATGCACAAAATTTATTGTCAAAATTGAGGTGCGTGCCAAGAACAGAAGCCATCACTCCCGGAGTGGAAAGCTGAATTCTGAACCACTAGGCTATCAGTACAATCATTGATCTTGAACTAGTCAGAGATATGTTCATAGTCGAATACTCTAGCTAAAATTGAACCCAAATGGTGCATTCTGATCTTTAGTTCCAAACTTCTACCATTCGTCGCTTGAACTAGCCTCGGCGGGGAGTGTTGCATCACAAAAGTTGGAGAGTCAAACGATAAGGTACCATGCTGCAAGGAACCACAAACTTGCTACAACATTTAAATAGTTTTTCTGACTCAGCTAGAAATTTAGTACTTTCGCTCACAACTTCTTACAGTTTTTATCTCCGCGTTCAAGATTGTTAGTGGAAAAGACCAATGGTAACTGCACCCATGAATTTTTGCAATTACGCTTAGGTAAGACCAAAGTTTGATTAGTTTGCTACAGTTTAACTGTAACTGATATACTCTAAGATCTCTTAATGTGTGAAAGGGCAGAACAAACTTGCAATCCGCAAACCCGAGTTAATATTAATTTTTAGTTACTCACTCCACGATTTTACTCCAGTAGAAATTTATGGCGATACGGATCGGTGCTCAGCATACCGCTAAAAGGTTTCAATTTTGCACCGACACTCACAGAGCCTTAAAAAAATTTAATACGTTTTTAATAAATCTTAAATCTAACGCATTATTATGTGAAAATCTTGAAAGAATTTTTACCAACCGTAATATTTACATCCGTTTTTAAAATGAACCAACGCAATTTTGAAAGTAGCGGCGAAATCAGTACCGTTTAGTCATGTTGTCCTATCAGGTTATTGCTTTATATCATATTTGGAGTTTGACCTTAGTAAATGTTGCTAGCTAACGGTGTAGCTGCCGGTAGAGCGTGTCGGAGAGGTGCGGAACTAATCGCAACAATATGGTGATATCAACCTTGATGATAAAATCGCGGCTTACCTTCAGTTCAAAGTAAATATTTGATATACCACCAGTGGTATTCGTTATTGTACTTTATTGCATAAGAACGGATAATTTCTGTTATGCTTTTGTTATTTCTATCATAAGTAAAATATAAAATAATATACGCAACATCAAGACCGTAATGCCCGAAGGGGTAAGCAGAAGAGCATAGTACATTTTCTTGTTTCATCAGTTACGCTTACGTCCCACTATACAACGGGTGGTGAGCACTATTGTCATACATCAGGCACATTATATTTTACAGACTACGAGTCACTACTAGAAAATCTATGGTAGAAAGTTCCAATAATGCCCGACCCGAGATTTAAACTCATGACCTCTCTCTCGATCGGCAGTTGCAACCAACCCAACCAACGAGGCAGTCAGAAAAATAATGTAGATTCATTACATACTTTTTTTACCTCTCACGTACAGAAACCATTGCTCTTTTTTTATTCTGTTACATTTTGCTTATCTCTCGCGAAGTTCGATTTAAGGCACAACTTAAAATATGAAGTATGAAACAACGCTTAAAAATGAAAATACACTTATTTAGTATCGTTTTACGCTCAACGAAGCGAGCCGCTAACGACCTGTAAATTATAATATTGTGTGTAACTAATTTAATATCTCGCTAATGGCTTGTCCGATAAAAAATTGTATTTTAAAATATTATCAGGTGCACATCGGGCCGTATTGGACACGCACGATTAAAATAAACATAATCATTATTCAAATTAAGTTATTATGTATAGTGAGTGGTAAATTTGAATATCTAATGTCTGAGCGTACGTCATAATCAGACACAAGTAAAACCGAATGGTTTCTGTCCGAGCTATCATTTAAAAAAAAATAAAAGGAGTAAATTACTTATAAATGTTTTTCTTATACAACGAAGTCTTAGTTCAAATTAACTTGAAATGTAATTTTAACAACACAAATCGTATTTCACAATGGTACCTAGCTTGTATGTCTCATATTAATACAAGAGACAAGATGACATCTGTCAAAAACTTTTTATAAATAGTAGAAAGGTTCATATTTACATCGTTATAGTATTTGAAATTTGAAGATCAAACACATCGTAATAACGTACGACAGAAATACGAATAGCCGCATGAAAGAGACAAGAGATTATCTTTAAATAAACAAAAGTATTTACTATGTATGTACTAGAGTGAAATAAACATTTTAACGTAATATTGTAAATGGAATATTTCGTTAATAAAACTTTCAATGGTTTCGTTGAAGTGTTGACGAGAAGAAAAATATTTTTACACGCGCAATATTTGCTTTTTTTTTCAACAGCAAAATCGTTATATTTCAATGATTATTGTTGTATCGGCGCGATCCTCTGGTCCCTAACGGGGCAGACTAACAGCGTCGCGTGACAAATTAATATTTGTTTAATGCATGTGTGAGCGATATATAATTGAAAACGAGATTAACTGTACAATTAAATATAGATTTAATCTGCATAATATTTACGTTTATAAAGGACCTCTTCCCGTGACACCAGAAGTGAAATAGAACGTTCTTTCTTGGTTACGATATAATCTAAACTTGAATAAGCAGCTTTAAATACTCGTTAAAATCATAATTGTCTTCAACCGGTGAAGCTGTAGAGCCCATTAGGGTCAACAGCATAACGACAATTAGGAAAAAAAAATTGTCGTCAACTGTAATTAAGGTAACGTCGTTTGTTTTATTGTTAGTTTGCAATGCAAAGCAAGAAGTCGTGCGTTCGATTCCCATCAAGGACGAAAATTTTTTATGATGATCACAAATGCTTGTTCTGTATTTAAATGTAAGGTTACCTGTGTGAGAGGTGTTTAAAATTTTTACAATATTAACCTATTAATTACACATCTGATTACCATAGTACCGGCTCCGCCCAATTTAGAATCCGAGGGCTTGTGTGAGTTATCCCAAGACTTTATATTATTGTAATTATGCAAGGCGAGCTGCCAACTATACTAACAGACTGTGAACGAGTTTTATCAAAGAAATTTTCCCAACTTTTCACGCCAAACTCTACATGCGCAGCTTCATGCATCACCAATACCTCATTAAATAGTTTTCCATTACAATAGCTCCAGTTTACACCCTTTAGAGAAAATTTAATGACTTAAAAATTTCTTGCACATTTATATCGTTGAAAACCTTATGAAAATTTTGTACGTAAAAAAAACATTTCTTTTTTGTTTCAAAAAAATTTAAATGTCATTTATTCAAAATTTGTTCATTAGAACACTTTTTGTATGTCAAAATGAAACTACCATCGCTTGAAAAAATTACTCGCTATGTAGAAGAAGCGGCGAAAGATTCTCCATAGGTGTGCATATGCATCTTTTAAAAAAGTACATACTTATATTAGAATATTATTTGTATATATAATTTTCATATAGGTACACATTATATTTTATTGGATCACCTTAGCATTTATTTCACTAAGGTTGGTTAGGATTAAATTGGCCTCGCTTTTGGCACAATATTGTGAGGAAACGTCGCAAATGATACCGAATAAAATAAGAGCTGGCTTGTTCCAGGAATATGACATGTTTGACAGCCGTGACAGCCCATTGCCACTTCAGCGTGCTAATCCTCTGAGATATATATCAGTGACCTTAGTTCTCTGTCGGATAGTTTCATTTCTGATCCTATCCTTCAGAGAAACTCCGAGCTTAGCTCGCTCCATAGCATGTTGAGCGACTTTGAGCTGGTGGACCAGCCGCACTGAGAGTGTGCACGTCTCAGCTCTGTATGTCATGACGGGTAGGACGCACTGATTGAAAACCTTAGTTTTCAGACCTTGTGGGATGGATGACGAGAAGACCCGACATAGTTTACCAAATGCTGCCCAGCCCAACTGAATTCTCCTCTTAGCCTCCCTCTCAAAATTGTTTCTACCTAACTACAATGTCTGCCCGAGGTATGTATACTCCGAAACAAATTCGAGAAGGAGGCCATTTACGAACATTCACATTTGAACCCACCACGAGATAAAAATCCAAATGATTGCCATGTCATTTAAAAAAACTATGCTCACCAGTACTTTCAACTGCCAACAAAAGAATGAAATTGTATTTGACGCTTGATATCTATAATATAAATAACAGTACTTTTAAATCACTTATCAATAAAATTAAGTCGTTTCGATGTACGACGGACGGGAAATCTGTAATTGATACTAAGTTTTTTTCTGATTGTGACATATTCGGACGTCTAAATAGTACTCTATACATAATACTCTAAAATTACTTCCTTACAAAGCGATTCGAATGTGGAAGTTCACAGAACAAAACCGCATATTATACCTCCATTTACTGCAACTCAATATTATTCCACATTAAAAACGACTTTATATATTGAAACTTATTATTACTTTACGTATTATTAGCACATTTTGGTACGCTCATCTACGCGCGCTTTTTGCACGCGCGAGGCGCTTTCAGACCAGCAAACTTTTGGCGCATATGCCAAATATTAAGTGCGCCGAAAATACGCTAGTCTGAAAGAAGCCTAACAGCGCATTGCACGTGACCATCAAATTTCATATATTACCAATATATTATTACACTTTGAACATTGGCTTGTAATTTTTTTTTGAATATTCGTTACTTTAATATCTTTTTAACTTTCAAGCATCTTATACATAGAAAATACAATGATTGGCCTGAAATTGTTTCTATCGACAAACAAACAGAAGTACCCACATGCATTTAGCAAATAGAAGGGGAGCCCTTACACGATCTACGCAACAATGGGCGTGTAAAATCGCGTCACATGGTCAATTACGTTCATATTGCACGATTATATTGCTTGAATAGGCTACGACAACGCTGAACAACGTCGCTAGGCAACATAACAGTTAACACACTAAACACAGAATATAACACTAACGTATAGTTACACGTAGTGAGATGTAATAAGGAAATATTGCTGACAGGTGTACGGCAACAGGTTCACCACATAATTCACGTTGGGACGTCAACGTGACTGGTGAAATGTGGGAGTGTATTGCACTCCGCTGCCTACCTCCTCGGGGATTACGGGCGTGACGTTACGTAGTAATGAAACTGTTAAAAAATCGAATGCTTACAACCTGATAAATGTTCATAAGGACAAAATTGAGTTTTCTAAGCATACGTGCTACATTCGAGGCTGCATCTCGCTCACCATCTGGTGAAATTTTTGTCAAGCGTAAGACAATTAGGTGTGGAGTTCCCGAACATAAGTTCGTAGTTGACCCCTACGTGGGAAATTGAATATTACTGCTAAATTATAAGTCAATTGGACGAATAGTTGTGTCGAGACATCGTGATCGTTATACCTATATGAGTGGGTTACGCTTATTAGATAAATGCATTTTTTCGTGTGAAGACGGATTATCACGGAGATGACGCTTAACTAAATCAATTTTAATAATAAATTGACTGCCTCGTTGGTCGTATTTGTTGCAAGTGCGACTGGCGATCGGGAGGTCCCGGGTTCGATTCCCGGGTCGAACACTGCAAAATTTTCTAATTTAGATTTTCTAGTAGTGGCTCGGAGTCTGGAGATGTGCCCGATGCATGGCAATAGGCTCACCACCTATTCCATAGTGGGACGTAAACTTATCCGGTGAAACGCGGGAGTGCTCTACATTCCTCTGCCTACCTCTTCGAGGATGACAGGCTTGATGTTACGTTTTAGAATACTATATTAAATCGCAAATTAGTTGGATTCAAATTATTGTCACCTAGTCTAGTCTATAGGGCGCAACACACTGTTAGTTTGGACTGCGACTGTCACATACATAATGTCTGAGTATCTGAAATCTCCCTCATCAAATGCTTATGTCATTTAGTTTAGATTACAGTGAGTACCGGACTGTTGATTCCGCCCATCGACTACCACAAGCAGTGTCTGAGTGTGAGAAAATACTCTTATTACAATATTTCACATGCGTACTGTACCTAAGTTTATACTAGATACTTTACCCACAATATATGTATCGCATGTTCCGTTAGCATTGATTTCACCATGAATTTTCCTACCGTGGCAGCTAACAATGACCTTGTGCATTAAAACTGTGACCGTCATTAACATAAAAGCCTTTTTGGCGGGCGAATTATTTCCCGCTCTCTATTTTTAGACGTTTTCTCAAATACCACACGTTTTCCGCAACTCTGACAGCATTATTGGGAAATATGATTTGTTTTAGTAATTCACCGACTTCGGAAAAATCCACACGAGCAGCGTGTTCTGTTGTGCTGGTGTACCTAAAACGATATTAGTTCAGGGTTCTGTCTTTCCAATCGCTTTATGCTATATAATTTCACTTGCTTTATGTTCGTCGGTTAATTTCAACCTTCTTATTCCTTTTGTTTTTAATTGGCTTCAGCACGCAGTCCCCTGAATCAGAACACTTTCGATCTTTGGAAATTTTTATATCTGTGGTACCTAGTAATTAATACTAACAGGTTATTAACAAAAACTATCAATCTATTGTGTACTATTTATTATCAATCTTTTAACCAATATTTTTTAATAAACCTAATTAGTTTCATTTCGAAAATTAAAAAAATATACATTTGAAAAATTGACTAGTTATTAGACTCGAGTGATTCCATGATATGCAACTTCGGCTGGAGCAAAAATTAGACGGGCGATTCCAAAAATTGGTACAAAATGTTATAAAGGGTAACAAAGAAGTAACTTCACGCCTGTAATCCCCGAAGAGGTAGGCAGAGGAATGTAGAACATTCCCACGTTTCACCAGTTA
>DWFO01006075.1:0-10122 GCA_018246595.1 Mimoniades nurscia nurscia
TCTGATAGTCCTAAGCCTAGTAAAGCATGAAGGAAAATCGCCTTAGTTACAGATAGCTCACTGATAAATAACTATAAATGTCTAAGTGTGTAAGTATCTAAATAGTTTTAATAAATAACTTTTACAGTGTAAGTTACGTTCGTCGTTATCGTGCTTTCGTCGTTAGTTTTCTCATTCAGATATCATTAAACTGTATGTCTGATATCGATATCTGAAAACCGTTTTTGATATCGATATGTAAACTTAATATCGGTTTGAGGCAAAAAACGATAACGCCCAACGTTAGACAATACGTATCAAGGTGTTGCAACATTCCAATAATATACGTAATTCCGTAGTAACTTTTATCGTTAAAAATTTTACAATATTCTGGCAATTACGCAACGAAAGGAAATGCTACATGAATCTTATTCATTGAATTAATTCATGGATATTCACTCATAGACATTAGACATATTTAGAGGTAACCAAAAAGGGCAAATGAAAACAGATTTATTTCTACAATAGAAGCTTTTAAAATTTATTGAATAGAATAAATTAAATTAACGTTTTTGTATATAAAAAATACTCAACGAAAAAAATCAAATTAGTGTGAGGAGTTTTGACCTAACGTAATATAAACTGAATATTTTTCCAAACACCGTTCTTTTGTCATGATGTATGATACTAGACATGCGCAAAACATTACATCAAAATGTAATGGGACATCACATCACTTTTTGGTCAAGTGATATTCACACACACAGTGACTTCACACATCACACACATCATTTTAAACATTACTTGAAAATGTTGGTTCTGTAGTAACCTGAAAGTAAATCCCTGTGTCCAAGCCACCAAAGGCGGTAGAAGGCACACCGGGTCTTAGCCGATGGGAGTCCTACCCGACATAGCCATCTGTCCATCTGTCAATATAGGGACCGTGCATTTCGAGTTAAGCTCCAACTAGTGACAAAAATCGAAAGTTTTGAGAGAAATTATGTTTAGATTTAGACGTAGTTAATGGACTATCTATAAAATAAATACAATTTATTTTAATAACGCCATCATTGAAAAAATCTGTGGTATCCGTGGTTGTACAAATAAAATACGTCGAAAACGTGGAAATATCACATCGGTGACATTTTATGCTTTCAGAGAGCAGGCTTTGTGCTTGAGGTACTACTTGACTGTTAATCGTCTCTTGGCTGTTTACATATGCCTCGATGATATTGTAAAATGTCTAGATTTAAAAAATCCTTTTATATCGTTTTGTTCGTTAACACGATTATATATATAATATGAAATCTGAATCGCGCAAACGGGTGGAATTACTTACATGAAATGTAGCACACAGGGAGTTTTGGAGACGAAAAATCGATCTAGCTAGGTTTCATTTCTCGTAAATATCGTTTTATCCGTGTTTTTAATCAATGAAAAAGTAAACGAGAATACGAGGGTACATTTCGCCATTCTCTACTAGGTTATAATAGCTCAGACAGGACAGCGGTCGGTCGGAAAGCGGGTGGCCGCTGGCCGCTTGATCAGAAAACCCGCGTTCGAGACCAGAGGTCTCCAGATTGATCATTTTACATTTTTATTTTTTATTTTTTCCTTTTTTCTCTTTTTTCATTTAAATAAGTCTATAATAAACTTTTTTATTATTGCGGTAAGATCGAAAAATATTATTCCTATTTTCATCAATATGTAATTCATAACAACGTCACATCATGCCTGTAATCCTAAGAGAGGTAGGCAGAGGAATGTAGCACAGTCCTGCGTTTCACCAGTTACGTCTACGTCCCACTACGGAATAGGTGGTGAATGTTACCAAAAAAATATTAGTAGCATGGTCCATACAAACCACACAGATAATAAAGTACGAACTTCCCGTTCTGAGTTAAAAAAGAAATGGTCAGTTTAGACATAGGTACTACAACCGATTTGCAAAACCTGTCAATAAATTTGTAAGGTCGTAGCTCAGGCTAAGACTTAATGCAACGCCGTAGCGACATGGGCAATGGGTTGTGCCCAGTGATTAATTAATTAAACGAGATCACCAGCCGCACGAGCCTGATGACAAGAATGTTCTGTCATAACATAACAGCATACGTACATAACAAAATTGACAACAAAATGAAAGTAATCATTCCTGAATACATTTTTGTAGTTTTTTATTTAAATGAAATCTTATCATAGATACATCTATACAATATTATCTACATGGCAGTGTTTAGGTATATCGATATAAACTTCCATTCAAATACATTACATAAATATATAGGATTAGCCTGTTTCATCATTATTACATCATTACAACATTTAATTATTGATCAATGAAGGCGTATAGTATTTATGTCGTATGTATATGTACAGTAATACTAATGCATGTAGATACAAATAGAACGAATTATTCATTTCGATTTCACTTATATTACATTTTAGTTACTTTTGTTGTAAATATATAAAACTTCATAGGTGTTTGGTAGGGGTAAGTGAACTCTATAGTTTGGTTCATGATGTTACTACAGCCTGACAAGTCCGTTGGTGACACTCGCGGTCCGCGGCATGGAGTACGCGGGAAACGGCCTACGTCGTACGTCGTCGTACTTCTGACGGCTGTACGTGCTTAGAGTCGCAGTTGTATTAAGAAAGCACACAGTATTACTATGAGTCTGATGATAGGAGAAATTGTTGAGCGAATGAGGTTCATTTTGACATAAAAATAATGTAAATTTGGCAAACTTGGTTTTATTTTACATGTCTTTCAAACATTACAATCACAAATATTTCTCGCCAAATAAAATGGCTTATACGTAAATGACGGTTTTGAAAAAATGAAGAAAGCAATGGAAATTAATAATATCACAATAGGCTCTGGGGTAAAAAACTCAAAACAATGTTATTAAGAAAAAAGCAAAAAAGTATAGAATTGGAACAAAACGGAGTGTTACATTACTAATAAATAATGTAATATTATAATTATATTAGACAATATCATAATAGACAATTTTTTTTAAATAAAATGTTTAGCTCCAAGCCGCCCGAAGACCGCGGCAGTGCCACGAACGAATTTGCCAGGGTTACCATGACACATGCATTATAAGAGGATACATTACACAAGTTTAACAGCTACTGAATCAACATAATATAATAATTATCTGTTGAATGGTGAGACTTGCTGAGAACTTAACGGTCATACGATGTAATAACGGCCACGGAGGTGCATTTAACAAATTAAATAATCTATATTATAATATATGGTACTTAATTTAAAAACTTATTTCGAAATAACTTTGGTTTATCTTAAAGGATTGAAATCAAATGAAGGAACTATTGTGGCCTGTTAGCTTATGTTAAGGCATTTCGGACAATTTCGGACAAGCGAATAAAATGTGCACAAATACACGTATGGCGTAGAGTCGTTATATCCCGAATTGGTATTTAGAATATTAACTTAATATATGTAGTTCCATCAAAAGCATGCGCTAAAACAACATATCAGAGTTAAGTAAGTTAATAGTATTTTTATTTAACTAGTATTTTTTATGCAAACTGCACACCTAGACACGCGCTGTAACAGCCGACCGGATTTTAACGTTTCACCTTTCGGCATAGAGAACTGCTTGTCGTCGTCGATGGTGGTGAGCCAAAAACTCAGTTTGTTGGCGAAGTGGTGACACGTGCCGCCTTCTCCATTGCATTCTATGAACGGCGTCGCGCGGAAATCTTCCAAACAAGAACCGGGGCTTGCGAGGGCTTGACCACCACCTTGCCCGCCAGCACCGGTATGCTGAAAAATAAATTAAAATAACGTAAGTCATTTTTAACAACTGTAAATTATTGAAATTCAATGCCCATTAGATGTACCCACATCTATGCAATGCTTTCCACATGAGTGCCTAAGAATTATGCAAACAACTATTAGTAAATTGTTTAGTGAGCATTCATAAAAATTATAACATTTTAAAAGCAGTGATATCCTAGTCGTTTGAAATTCAATTTTTCAGTTCGGGAGCCCGGGTTCGAACCTTACCGCGCACCTCTTTACAAAAATGTGCGTTTCAAGATTAGATATCACTTTCTAGAGCGCTGAAGGAAAACATCGTGAGGAAACCTGCACAATTTAGAGTTCTCAAAAAAGAATCTCTAAGGCGTATGATGTCTGCCAACCCGCACTTGGTCAGCGTGGCAGACTATGGCCTAAACCATCTCATTCTGACAGGAGACTCGTGTTCCAACAGTGGAACGATAAAAGTATTGGAAAAAAAAATATGTTTTAACTCACCATAATAAAACTGTAACCGATCCATAAGGAATTCCAGCCCACAGGACAGATAGGAATATCTAGTGTTTGACTGTGTATAGCTATAACATTAGCCGGAACTTCGCAAACGACACATCTTGAAATATACCTTGCAATATCATTGTTTTTTACCGGCATCATAGGAATTGGTTGGTTGGTGGATAACCAATAACTTCTATCGTTTCGACTGGCGTAGTTACAGACATCGTAAAGGTCACAGAACAGGAAAGGCATTGTACTGAACTTTCTAACACAGGAGCCGGCATAGCCTAGATCTTGATTGTGGGCTCTTTCATTTCCGTCAATATAAAGTAGAGAATATCCATCCCACAATTTGATGTGACCGCTCTCGCATTGCGGTACAGTATCAGTTTGGCTGTGTCTAACTAAAAGTATACCAGTTAGATAATCAGTCGTAGCACAAGGCGTACCGGGAGGTCCGGGTGTTCCAGGGAATCCAGTACGCCCAGTTTCACCTCTATCACCTTGTACGCCGTGTAAACCTTGAAGACCTTGCAGACCAGGAGGTCCGGGCATACCCTGTAGGCCAGTGTCACCTTTAGGTCCTTGAAGTCCATTAAGTCCAGGTGCACCCGGCATACCATCTTTTCCCGGAGGGCCAGGTAAACCAGGAGAACCACGTTGGCCCGGCTCTCCAGGTTGACCGAATACGACAGAAGCTGGCTCACCTTTATCGCCTTTCGGACCCGTTTCACCGTTTAATCCATCGCGGCCCTGCATTCCCCTTTCACCTTTAATTCCGTTGATACCAATAGGACCGGGTAACCCGTTTAGACCATTTAATCCCCGATCACCTTTGTCTCCCGTTTGCCCTGGTACGCCAGGGGGACCTTGTACTCCTTGATCTCCTTTTTCTCCTGGCGCTCCAAATCCAGTTGCACCTTTGTCGCCCTTGTCTCCTTTATTACCAGAAATACCTTGTAAGCCGGGTAAACCATCTGGACCTGGGTAGCCAGGTGGTCCTGCAATACCCTCTTGTCCTTGATCGCCTTTTTGGCCCTGAGGACCAGGTAGACCAGGCATACCGTCTCGTCCAGTAGGTCCGGGAAGACCCGGTAACCCTGGTTCGCCTTTTTCTCCTGGTGAGCCTTGTGGACCTTGACGTCCATGTTTACCTGGTATACCAGGAAGTCCTTTTTCTCCTTTAATTGTAAGCCCCGGTATACCCGGTGGTCCTACAATACCTCGGTCTCCTGTAATTATAATAATGTGTTTAAAGAATTTATTCTCATAAAAGACTACAGTCACTTACATGAGAACTTAATTATACATAGTAGATAAATTGGACAGTCGTTCGTATTATTTCTAATAAAGGCCATACATTAAAATTTAAACATAATTATTAATAACATAAAGTGACAATTCCTTTTTAAATTTTCTTTCCTCCGTTATTTAAAAAGCATTATAAAAGCGTTATAAAAGAGCAATATTAAAAATATCCTTAAAAAATTGTAGTAAAAACGTAACATTATATAATAACGTTATAAATATGTCTGTAATCCCTGAAGAGGTAGGCAGAAGAGTGAAGTACACTTCCACGTTTCACCAATTACGTCTACGTGAAATTCTATTACGGTTTGGACTGAGCCTATCCAGTATATTTATGAAAAAAATATTTATGCAAGAAAGAACTACATATTTAACGTCGGTAAAGAATAATATTTTTTTTCCAGTTTTTTCATATTAGTGGCGAATATATCTTTACAAAGTATCGTACTGCGTACTTTAACTCTTTTGGAGTTAATATTTGTGATCTACAGAAGACATGGGTGCTTAATACTGTATGCGAAATTTGTGTTGTCTTTTTACGACAATGGTCAAGTGGAAAAATATCTGCTTTCAAGTTCAAGACACCCATGATTTGGCGGAAACCTTGTAATCATCATGATGATTATTATTTTTGCATGGTAAACGTTACGGTTATAAACTCTGCAAACCGGGATAATTGGTCATATCTGACGTTGTCTTCTGCTCAGAGGTTTTTTTACAAACTCCGAGCAGTCACTACTGCCAGTCCATCTTCAATTCTTGGTAGAAGTAATTTGTTAAAGCTCATAATAAAAACGGCGAATACTTTGTTTATCTGTCCCAAAAAGTTACTTTACTGAGCAAAGAAAAGTTGAAAGCACGCATTTTCGATGGACAACAGATCAGGCAACTAATAAAAGATTCACATTTTGTCAAATTTATGAAAGAACTTGAAAAGCGAACCTGGCCATGTTTTGTTTCAGTGATCCAAAATATCCTTGCGAATCATAAATTAGAAAACTATTTACAATTAGTTAACGATATGTTGTCTATTTTGAAACAACTAGAATAAAACATGAATTTTAAACTACATTATTTACATTCTCATTTGGATCGATTTCCTGAAAACCTTGGAGTTTAAAGTGAAGAGCTAGGTGAAAGGTTTCACCAGGATATTAGCACGATGGAAAAACGTTACCAAGAGAGTTGGGATATAAATGTAATGGCTGATTATTACTGAAATATTTGTCGGGATCTAATACAGGCACCTCATTTAAGAAAATCTTATAACAAATATTTTTATCTTCAACCACAGTATCTATTTCAAATAAAGTGAGTAAAAAAATCATACTTTTGTAATAATTCCTATTCTGCGTGTTAATTTAAAACTAGAGCTGCTAGAAAAAAACTAGTGTCATTTTTGTAACCTGCACATTTCATTTAACCGAAAACAAGTAAAAACACTCTGGAATTTTTTTACTGTTAACCAGTGTAATAGAAGAGATTATGATAATACTCGTACAAAAAAATAAGGATAAAGGATGATTATACTGCGTTGTCGCTTAAGTAAGGTGTCTTATTCTTTGTAAAAAATAATTCTTTTTAAAAAAGCTTATTACAAAGTAAACGAGTATTTAAATGATGAGTATTTAAATGATTGGTGTAGTGTAACTCCAACTCTACGCTTAATTACATAGTATTGTAATATTCTAACATAAATGCTTATTTTAATAGATGCACAAGCACACCGAAGGATTTTCTTTCACCACTTCTTCTCCACACCGAGGAATTTCCGAGGCGGTGGTAGTTTCATTTTGACGCATTAAAAGTGATGTACAAAAATATCATTTGATTTGTGGTGAGCCTGTTGCCATACACCGGACATACACATATCCCAACTCTGAGCCACTAATAAATCCAAGTCTAAGTTAGAATAATTCACCTCGGGACTTCTCGATCAGCAATCGTGCTAACACGAAGTATCTTGACGTTTAACATACCTCAATATTCGAGCAACGTATATTACCAGTGATGAATTATATTTATTTGCTTAATGATATCTTATTTCTCTCACCTTTATCTCCTGTGATACCAATTTGTCCTTCTTGTCCTTTCTCTCCCATAATACCGCGATCTCCTTTTTCTCCTCGTTGACCTTGAGGTCCACTGTGGCCAGGTTCACCCTTTTCACCAGGAAAACCTGGTGCACCAATCGAACCGATTTCTCCTTTTTCTCCTTTTATGTTTATCGCTATTCCAGGAAGACCTTGCTGTCCTTTAAGTCCTGGAAGACCTACAGGACCAGGGGGACCCATAGGACCGACTGGTCCACGTTCTCCTTTCAAACCATCGATACCATCACGACCAGCAAAACCTTTATCTCCTTTATCTCCTTTGACGCCATCTTGTCCTGGTAGTCCTATATCACCTGGCGGTCCTGGAAGACCCTCCAAGCCGGGTGGTCCTGGTTCACCTGTTATACCCATCATACCTTTGTCACCTTTAGTACCTTGTAATCCCATATAACCGCGTTCACCCTTTTCTCCAGGTAACCCTGGAATACCATCTCCTCCAGGAATTCCAGAATCACCTCTGAGACCGGGCTCTCCTGGAATTCCATAGCCAGGTGAACCAGTATTTCCTTTATCACCTTTCATACCCATAGGTCCTGGTAAACCTGTTAATCCTCTAGGTCCTTGTAATCCCATTTCACCTTTTTGACCTTTATCGGACGCTAGACCCGCTTCTCCTTTTGGTCCACGTGGACCAATAAAACCTTGATCTCCTTTAATACCTGGCACGCCAGGTACTCCAATGGGACCCTGAGGACCTGGAAATCCTTGATCACCTTTTATTCCGGATAAGCCTCTAGGTCCTGGTGGACCAGTAAATCCATTTTGACCAGGTGCGCCTGGAAAACCAACTTGTCCTTTATCTCCTTTTTCTCCAGGAGTTCCTGCTATTCCTATACTTCCCGTTGGACCAGATTTACCACGTGTCCCAGGGAATCCCTTAGGTCCTTCAGGACCCTGCACACCTGGTTCACCTTTAATTCCAGGTAATCCTATGACGCCTGGTCTTCCAGGTATACCTGGATATCCTTGTTGTCCTTTGTTCCCCTGCCGACCAGGAATGCCAGGATAGCCGGCTGTACCAGGTGGTCCAATCGGACCAGTATCACCTTTTGGTCCAGGAATACCAAAAACTCCAGGTGGACCTGTTTGCCCCGTGTCTCCCTTTTCACCTGGTAAACCAAAAGGTCCCGGTGGTCCATCGTTACCTGGTATACCTGGTGTGCCTCTTAAACCTTGTGGTCCCTTTTGGCCTTTCATACCGGGTTGACCTGCTGGCCCTGGCATAGATGGTCCAATCTCACCTTTATCTCCTTTGGATCCTGGAAGACCAGGTAAGCCCCTGGGACCAAATTCTCCCATCGTTCCCGGAAAACCCATTGATCCTGTTTCACCTTTATCTCCCTTTAAACCCTGCAGCCCACGCGGACCCACTGGTCCTTGTCTTCCTTGTATCCCCTTTTCACCTTTTTCACCTGTTCGGCCAAGTTCACCTTTGTCCCCCTTTTCTCCTTTATCGCCTAAAAATTCAAGTTGTAATTAGTCTCATGGCGAGTTTCACCTTTAATAAATCATTTACTATTACTAATAAAAATAAACTATTCTAACAATATTACCTTGTGGACCTTGAGGGCCTTGGGATCCTGTAGAGCCCTTATCACCTTTAGTTAACGCTTGTAGATTAGCGGGACATTGCCCGGGTTCTCCTTTGATACCGAACATTCCAGGTAATCCTTTGTCTCCCTTTTGTCCCACGTTGCCTGGAGTACCCTTTTCTCCTTTTATGGAAGCCCCTTTTTGACCATCAGTACCAGGTATACCATCGTTACCCGGAATACCATCTACCCCTGGAATACCCATTCTACCTTGGTCACCTTTTTGCCCAGGCATGCCATTTAAACCCCGATCACCTTTGGGTCCATCTCGGCCTTTTTCTCCTTTAGGACCCATCGAACCTTTCTCGCCCCGCGAGCCTTTTTCTCCAGGAGGTCCTCTTGTTAAATTAGAAGGTATCATCGCATCAGTTCCACGTTCTCCCGGCGGTCCCATTGGACCGTCATCGCCACGGTCGCCCTAAGAATAATAACATAACGTACAAGAAAAATTTAAACATGTGTTATGGGTGATAAATATACATAGAAGAAGCGCGGCAGATCTGTAAGGATAGATACATTTGGCACTCGGTTCTCTGTGCCTACTCCGTAAGGGACATGGACATGGATGGACATTTCTATGTATGTTATATTATCAACTATACTTGAAGAAAAACAAACTAATAACTTTATATTATTAAAGAATGGACACCACATATGATAGATACATATTGGCTTATATTACTTGAAGTATTATTTACTTATGTACCGTATATATTATTGAGGGTGAAAAAGTTCTTAGTGATTGAATTGATGACAAATCGGCCTATCATACCGGGGCACCAGGAGATCCAGGCAATCCGTGTAGACCATCGGCTCCCCGTTCACCAGGAACACCAGTTAC
>DWFO01006076.1:0-10122 GCA_018246595.1 Mimoniades nurscia nurscia
CCCAACATCTCTCGACCAGCAGTCACGCTTGCAACTACGCGATCAACAAACCAAATTATTTAATTCCTTAACTATAGACATGATTAATCTTTAAGGTATCAAGGTATTTATTAAGGTGTCAAGCGGATTGATAAACAGAAACAAGCGATTAATATTCATATCTTGTAATATTTTTATAGCTCAGTTAATCTATCGTCCAATTCAAGACTTTTATTACTGTTGAGGATATTTGGTTCAGGTAGATATCCATTTCGTTCTATTCGACAATAAAGTAGTTGTTACCTGAACTGGATAAGTGGGGCATTAATAAAATATCGACACCATAAATGCTACGAGTATGTACTTTTAATATCAGAATAAGTCGTCGTGCGGTTAATACGAAGGTCTCAAGCGGCTTCCGTTCCAGCTGTTAAAAGCAGTTCAGTTTCATGCTATTATGAATATTGTTTGAATAAGAAGTTACTTATGAATATTGATTTAAAAACTAAATATCAATCCTACATGTGTAATTACCATTTCAAGAACTCAAAGCCCCTGGAAACATTTTAATTACTCGTTTCATTAAAGAAATATATCATTAATCAATAATATTATGTCTTTATAAATTTTAAATTCGTATTTAATTTGTATGTAACGTAAGTCTCATATTTTTCTAGTCGCAGGCTTAAACGGGTTATGGCCGTAGTCTGCCATGTTGGAAGAGTGCGTTAATATTTGTATGAAGAAAAAAATTAAAACAATTTATTCCACCTCATAACATAATTATGATTGTTGAAGCTTCCAAATAATATTCTGACTGAATGCCAGTGTATGTACATAATGTTGATAAGATTTGTGGTGAAGCTTCCATAGGTTTCCATACATATTGGCATAGCTATTATCCATTGAGGTAGGTAGAGAATATCGATTTCTGTCGAATACAGTATTTACAAACATTTTTCGTTTCATTTATATTCTACAAATTTATAAAACATGCTAGTCTGTCAAAAGACCTTTGGATTTAACCTTCCTTTAGGACATCTCCGATTTAGCCAATATATGTATATATACATATGTACCGACGTTTTAGGTCTGCGTCATCCCAGAAACCATTTTTAGTTGCCTTACAAATCTGAGTTTCTATTTCTGTTATCGTTCATTCATTCATGTGACACTCCTCTGCCTACTCTTCGGGGATAACAGGCGTGATGTTACGTTACTTATCGTTCATTATTCCTACACGTAGGTACAAACTATTGAAGCATCAATTTCTTAATAATAGTCGACTTCTTTGATTCCACGTCGATTTTAGATCACGTCATTCGCAATGTTATCGGCTATACTCACATCACGTATTACTTAAATACTAGAATTTCTCAAGAAAAAATTCAACTTTTATTTCATTTCTGTTACTTATACGTTATACCTAACATTCACTGATAGGCTTAAGTCTCATTAGAAAATACCCCCTGTTTAGTTTATTAAGCTTGTAAAACTTAACTACTTTTGTCTGTAAACATAATTTAGAAACGTAAATAGATATATGTATAACTATTATATAAATACATATTATGTCTAACATAATTTTAGCAGAGAAACATGAGTTGTTTTAAAACAAGCGTTCCATTAATTCTTGTAATACACAGGTAATCAAATGAAATCATTACTTCATAGTAGTAACTCGAGAGGGATGGGATGAGGTGGAGTGGGCTGGGGTGTGTAGAGCGCGGAGTGCTGCGCCCATACAAGGATCTCTATAGTTTTATATTGCATATTAAACTGCAGTTTACAATGTTATTCTGCTAAAACTTTATGTACGTATTTTTTTACTTGTAGATATTCTTTTAGTTATTCCAGACGGGTAATACAAGTCAGATATGCCCAACCAATAATTTTCAACTAAATATTAATGTTTTAATATTCTGACATAATTTTACTTAGTAAGTTGTTACAAACTAAGCAAAACTACTGTTTTGCTTAGTTTGTTAACGTACTGGTTAAACTTTTTTTGCTTCATATGTTAACTTATGATAGATAAGTAAAGCTCTTGCAAAAATAATATAAATAAAAACACTATTATCTCTATATCTATATAGAAAAAAACATAGTGCACATAAAAATAAAACCTAAGAACGTACTCCATTTTTAAATTTGGCGCAAATTGGAATAGATTCTGGATTTTTAAATATTTCGTTATTTTACATTTGCACTTCTTATGAACGTTCACAATTTCTTTAAAATGCATATATTAATTATTGTTCAAGATGTTGGGTGTATATTATCATAATAACAAATGGAATCAGTCGTTTAAATACGTTTTTATCATGTATGCTTACTAATCGGTGTGGTTGTAATATTTACTTACCCTGTTACAGGGAAAACTACTAAGAAAATAACATTTATACGAACAAGATGATAAATGGCTAATTTTGAAATGCATTTCTTATAAAAATAAAAGTTAAAGTATGTAATTATTTAATTAAACTTAAAAATATTAATGCCAACTATTCTTCCACATTAACTTAATAACGTTTTGAATTTATCTGATAATGTTCAGAAGACAGTATTTTTTTCTTTATGCGTGTATTTATTAGTGAAGTAAACTAAATGTTGTTTTAGTTAAGACATCTCATATTACATCTATTGATTAAGCACTTAAAATATAGTGTTCAGTTTCAAGTAATAATGTTTTCTGTTTATAGAACAAAATTAAAATATTTCGTTTTGTTAAATAATAATTTGATGTCACGGCAGATTGCTAAAATTGCACTGGCAACATATTCGTCGGGCAACGATCTTTGCCGAACGTTTTTCTATTGGAGCCCGAGAATATCCGAACGTCTGATTAGGTCACGTGGTACTTTTGGAGTCTTCGTGGCGTAGCTTGTTCAGCTGCTCGTCGAAGCGGCTGTCGGACGGTCGCCTCTCAGCGAGTTTGAACGATGTAGCGGCCATTTTAGTTCTTAGTTCATAATAGCGTGCGCATATTTTAATGTATTTAGGATATTTAGGGAATTTTTCAGGATGACTATTATAGTCTTTTTAATAGATACATCAGCTTCTATGAACCAAAGAGCTTATTTGGGCGGACGCCCAACATTGCTCGATGTAGCCAAGGGCGCTGTGGAAACGTTCGTAAAGGTACGTGTGGTGTCATCGACTCTTCAACCGTTTTTGTGATCGATTTGTTTATCGCGTTTAATTTGTGCAACCCGTTTTCTTCTTAGGTTCGTCAACGGTCTCCCGAAAGTAGAGGTGATAGATACATGCTACTAACTTTCGAAGAGCCACCCGCGAACATCAAGGTTAGTAAATCAGAGTGAACACGTTTTTGAAGATATTCCTGTGGCCTACGCCTGGACATAATACATCTATGTTGAAGCCGGTTCTGCAGACTTTATTAGCGAAGCACTGTAATCTACAAACCATAACATTTACATACTCAGAAAGTGCGAAATTTACTGAAATATACAGAACGACGTAAACAGGACGAGCCGCCGCCGTTGCTGCCTTCGCGATAGCGCTCGCGACTGCGCTCTCGCTGTGCTGTCATTGGTCGAATAATTACACATAACGAAATGGCGATTTGGTGGGAAATACGAAATTAAAATGCCTACGTAGATAGAGCGATGGGATTCACGGAATATTTTGTTTATTTGATTACAACACATTGTTTCGCTAGATTAATATGAAAATAATATTTTCAGGCCGGTTGGAAAGAGAATTTAGCTACGTTTATAAATGAATTGAAGAATTTGCAGTGCCTTGGTTTGACAACGATGGGTGCTGCTTTGAAGCATGCATTCGACGTGTTGAATATAAATCGAATGCAGACTGGAATTGATACGTATGGGCAAGGCAGATGTCCTTTTTATCTTGAACCATCTGTGATAGTTGTAATTACTGACGGGGGAAAACTATCAAGTAATGCAGGCATCCAGGAAGAAGTGAGTGTTACATTATTATTATTTGATTTTGAGCATATTTTCTTATTAGAAGTAATATCATTCATAAGTTATATCTAGTTATGTTACAAAATAGATTCTTCGAACGAGTTTTAATTGAATCAAATGTAGATTTGATATATTCATGAATCACGTAAAATAAAGACTCAATTTCTACATCGATTTTATATCCTTATTTTCTATTCGTTATTATTATTATTATCCATTTTAGTTTCCTTACTTCATATAAAATACTGTACACTGTAGTTTACCTATATATGTATTATGAGAATTCAAGCGTAACATTTTGTACATTAATTTAATGAATTGCTTCTTTCTTAAAGCAAAGTGATATATTTGTTGTAATTTAAAATTAACATGCAGTGTAAATAAAGGATGTCACAATATACAAACTCACCACAAACATAGTCTAAATCAAATATATACTTGTGTGTGCTGTACATATTATATTGCCAACATACAAATAATACTATTTTCAGAACTGTATCAGTTTTCATTTGATTAGTAAGCATATAATTTTGTTTGAGACTTAGCAATTTATGGACGGCAAAACTATAATGTTTAAGTGTCCATTATATACAATCTACTATTATTGGTATGCTAGTCTCCTGCTTATTAGTGGCTTATCCACAGTGGTACAAGCAGAATTCTGAAATAGTTGTAGGCTCTTTTGTGGTTTCAAATGGTTAGTTGTTCATAGCAAAACATACATCACACCTATGAGTCTATTTTGGATCTTCCCCTATATATGACAAAAAGAAATAAAAATGTCTAAGTAAATAAACTGTCTGTCAAATTCACACAATGGAAATGGTTTGACTCATTTGACTGGTTACTTTATCAACATAATTACTTCCCATATCTTATCTATGTTACAATGTTTTGGTTTCAAATGGGATTTTTAATGGTGTTACAACACATACAGATTTCCTATGGTTTAGAATCTTATTTTTAAGTTTATTAGTGCTTAGATTGCTTTCTTAAATTTTTTAAGTAAATGACATGTTAGTAATTTGCTCTCTTGTATTATAATCATGTTAGTAAATTGATAAATGTATTCCTAAGTTCCTATTATTTCCATTAATAATTTTATTACAATCAATATCAGTATAATTAATTATGTAAATCTTGGGTATGGGATGTACATTAATTTAATTTAGTGGCTATGAAACCTCCAACATTTCTTTGCAGCACCTACATATAGGGTTAGGGCTGGAATAAGATGTGTTTGAGCAAATTTAATGTTTCTTATATATATATATTACTGAAATCTGTATTCTGTAAACTATGGGCTTCCTGAAGAGTATGAAACAGACCAACTGTCATTGTCGATGATCTGAATTATTGTGTTGTTACTTAGTTTTAGTCATCAACATGATTTTTGACTAGCTATCATGTCATAATGGTTATCATGTGATAATGGTTAACTGGTCATGAAATCATTTTATATATTAAACTATGCTATTCATTTGTTTTTTTTTTATGTGTAGCTAACAAAAGTTCAAGTAATTCCTAAAGTTATGAAGATTCATTTTAATTTATTTGCTTGTGAGCTTGATTAGAGCTTTATCTAATTATAGATATCTCTGGTTTAATGTTATATTAATATTGAGTAATAGTTAAAGCACTCTGCTATGATGTTGGTTATACCTATACTTGTTACTACTGTTATAGCACTTTAATAAATGACATAGTTTCAAATATTGTTTCTAAATCATTAAATTGTAACTATGTATTTTTAATTTATATTCTGTAATTTCATAATGTGGTAAAATTAATTAACATTTATTTGCAGTTCAACTTGCCGATGAATTGTCCCATTCCCGGGTCCGAGCTGACTCGAGAACCGTTCCGCTGGGACCAACGACTGTTTTCCCTAGTGTTAAGGCTGGCTGGTACACCTGCTGTGGAGAGGGACACGGGTCTTGTGCCTTCAGACTCATCACCTATTGATGCAATGTGTGAAGTTACCGGAGGTGATTTTCTTATTTGTTTTCATCATTATTAATTATGATTATGGCTCTCGAATATAATTTTGGGAGCCATAAAATTGCTACTAAAAGTGAATTTTTGCATTTTTCGTGACCTATTGATACCATTGCAGTTCACATGGTAAATTCATTACTATAATATCTACTATGTTACAACCATTATAATGAGACCATATATATTACTTCTTGTAGCTTGCAAAAACTATTTTGCACAGGTCTTATGCTTTCACAATCACTATGTACTGTGGTATCATCAAAAGTTTACGATAATTTGTGTAAAAAGTGGTAGATTGGATAAGGTATTTATGATGTTGCATATTATACTACAATCAAATATATGAAAATTTAGTGATTCAGTCAAAAACATATTACAGTAATTGTGAATTTAGTAGGACTTATTTATGTTTCCAATGTTACCACTTGTATACTAATAGGATACCAACCAACATATAAATGGGTCATTCCGATGTACCTACTAACTAGTTTACTGCAGGAACGATGATAGAGAGGAAAAATTCCAGTTAAAGTTTTAGTATCCTCACAACAGCTGTTCTTTATCTGTGTAAATTATCAGAAGATATATCTTTTAATATTACACTGAAATGAGATTTAACTCATTGTTTAATTGTTTATGCTTTATGCAGTATATAAATTTTATTGCTGTTTATTATGGTGCCAACAAGTTGATTTTTTATGAGACAAGCTTATTTCGACTGTTTATTTGCGCCTGCCTCGTTGATTGAGTGTTTATGCTGATCCTGAGGTACTATGTTCCATTCCCTGGTCGGGTACTATTGTATTTTTTGACTTAAAATTATTATTATCGGTTAAGAGTCTAGTCCTGTGTATGGTAATAGGCGCACCCTCTATCCCATGTTGGAACATAGATGCAATTAGTGAAATGTGGGAGTGTACTACACTCTTCCGTCTACCGCTTCGGTGATTACAGGCGTGATGTTACCTTTTTTTCAACTTTGGTTGACTTAAGTTTTATTTATATTGTGGTTTGCAACAACATCATCACATAACACATGTGTGATGTGTGGTGATGAATCAGTCCAACATGTCAGCATATGTCTAGACTGTATCACTTACATTTCGTATTTAATCAAAATAAGGTTTATCATGACAAATATGTATTACAATCAAATATTCCTCTGTATTAGAAGAATGAGATTGTAGAAGGTACGAATTGTCATACATTACATTTACATAAAGCCAGTTAGATTGTAAACATAATTGATTTCCTGTGACACATATTTATTGCTTACGTAATCGTCGTATTCTTCACACTAATCATCATTTCACATGATAATGGCACAAGTGTCTGATTCAAATTTTATTGGTGTTTAAGAAGATTGTTACTAAATTTATTATCATAAGAGTATTATGTCAAATTTAAATGCCATATGTTTCATATTTACTTCCACCATTATTGAATGACTTTAAATTTGTTCCATCTTTATTTTGATGGTGTTCATACGGACGAGAAAACCATATGTACATTATATCTATGTAGTACTATAGAAATTCTCACTTGTATTTAAGGGACAAAAGCATATCTGATCTGATAATCTCTTCTGTACCACCTCATGGTGTTTCAGAGCATTGTGTCTTACTATTTATTTCATTTATTCTTGTTTACTTAAAGCTATGTTACAAAGGACAGATGTCATGCCTGATCCTCCCACAGAATAGTGATTATTAACGTAACATCACTCCTGTAATCCCGAAGAGGTAGGCAGAGGAGTGTAGGTTCACTCCCATGTTTCATCATTTACGTTTATGTCCATCTTCGGAATTGATGATGAGCTTGATGAATACAACCGGTCACATATCCAGACCCCGAACAACTAATAGAAAATTAATCTGTTAGAAAAATCAAAAAGTTCACGATCCGGGGTTTGAATCCAGCAACCCTCGATCGGCAGTAATGGTTGCAAACAACACTACCAACGAGGGAGTCAGTATTTAACTTTAGTTGTTAACTTAAAGTTATGTTGCAAAGGGTAGATGTAATTCATTGTTCTTCCACAGAAGCGTAGGAAATTTATTTTGAGTATTTAGTAATTATTTTGGTTGTTTAACTGCATGCCTCGTTGGTTGAACGGTTGCAAACGCAACCTCTAATTGATAAACTCTGGGCTCAATTCTCCGGTCTGGTACTAGTGGACTTTTTTAACTTGAAATTTCTAGTAGTTGCACGGAGTCTAAAATTGTGCCCTATGTATGATAATAGGCTCCTCGCCTATTCCATAGTATGGCATTAACATAACTGGTGAAACGTGGGAGTCTATTACACTCCTCCGTCTACCTCTTATGTTGATGTTACGTAATTCAAACCTGTACACTTTTATAAGTAGAGCTTTGTAATATTTGTATATTGCTAAAATTTAAGATAAAAGATGTGTATGGCTAAATATGACCATACACATAACATTTTATCATTATTTTCTATATATTTTGGTTATAAAAAAATTGTGTGACTAAATATTGCGGCGGCCTGTGAGTCTTATTATAAAATTTTTCCTTATTTTATTGCGTGAATATTGCGACACAATTAAAATTTGTACTTGTTGAGTTTTGAATGATATATCATGTAAATTGTATGAGACACAGCGGATCCAGTAAATAATATTTTATAGAAATACAACAGATTTATGGTCTTTATTTTATTTATTTTGCTGCACAACGGTGTTCATAAATCACTTAGCTGTAACATATAACATTGTCACAACACTTGGTTACTTCAAGTGAATTTACCATGCAATTTATGTTGAATCAAATGTGTGTTTAGTACCTTCTACAATTATCATGTTTGTAATTTAAGGTTTTTTTGAAATATTTGTATTGAAATGTAAATAGCAATGTTAAATAATCTGTCTTCTTTCCAATTTAAGGACGTTCCTACTGCATTACATCCCATCGGATGCTCATGCAGTGCATCGATAGTCTGGTACAAAAGGTGCAGAGCGGGGTTGTCATAAACTTTGAGAAGATCGGGCCCGACCCCCCACCTATCGATGGAGGGAACAGCAGGGAGGGGGAAACTGCTGATGATATCACTCCAGATGGGGATAAGGAAATTGATGCTGATGTTGAACGGAATGGGGTGAGTTGTTAACTGTTGCCTGTGTTTAATAAAAATAAATACTCATAGTGATCTTTGTTAAGTTTGCTATTTGGAGGATTTAGCCCTCAACCATTCTATGTATCTATTCTTGTGTAACGGTGTATTATAGGGCTACAAGGATGTACTTACTCTCTGGCGACCTTTTCACTAGTAATACATGGGTGCGAAGCTTGATGCTAGAGTAAACCGAAGCAAATTATAAATGTCACTTCATAAGTTCTTATGTTTTTGGTTCATTAGTTTTTTAATAATATCTAGCAAAATTTTTGTGAGTTTGAATTGTTGAAGGCTATAATAATACAATGTTAAAAATAAATTTCTTTCATATTCCAGCGATGGAACGGCGGCTCTTATCAAACGGCAGTGGTTGCGAACCAAGGTTCTGGGGCGCCTCAAGCATGGCACTCTTGTCGACGTCTCATATATGTGCCGCGAACAGTTTCACAGAAGGGTTTCGCTGTCGGGTTTTGGCCGATACCAGAATCATTTCGACCAGACCCCAATGCTCCCACTCTAGTAAGTGTCATTAATAAATAAAAATCGGTCAAGCGACTTAACTGTTTGATGTTAAATATATTGAATTTTGTACCAAGAAAGGTGTATGGTTGTTACATACATATATTCTCGCTAGGTCTCTTATGGGATAGGCAGAGAGCATCAGATGCTAAATATTTCTATCCTCACAGACTTGACATGCTTCATGACAGTGATGCTGACATCACTCTCTTGATATAGTTACCACCCACTTCTCAGGTCTCATTGGTCACTATCTGACTTATTGAGTCTATATAGGTTAATCTCAGTCCCCCTCAGCACTGATCCAAAACATTTCGTAACATTATAAGCTCTTAATACAATTATACCAATATAAACATTGGTCTCAATCAAGCGAAAATTCAACGAAACTGAGATTCAATAAATATTAAATTTACACATCACCTACACACAAGAATTGCTAATATATTTTCACACATTTTTCATTATAATTAAATACCTTGACTGCCTCGTTGGTCGTGTTGAGACTGCCTCGTTGGTCGTGTTGGTTGCGAGTGCG
>DWFO01006077.1:0-10120 GCA_018246595.1 Mimoniades nurscia nurscia
CATAAAGTTACTCGTCTTCGGTCTGTATCAGTCTACTACCAGACACGGGTCCCCCTGAAGGGTTACTGCCGTTAGTAGCCACGCTGGGTGTGTGAGAAGGGGATCGCAAAGTACAGCCTCGGAGTAAAAAAAGCCTATTACAGAGTAAACGATTATTTAAATGATAAATATGCTTGGTATCACGTAACTCCAGCTCCACAATAAATTAGTTCATATAAATATGTATGTACTTATTTTAAAATATGCATAAGTATACCTATGGAGTTTCTTTCGTCGCTTCTTCCCCATAGCGAGGAATTTTCCGAGGCGATGGTAGTTTCATGTTGACCCACAAAAAGTGTTCTAAGGAATCAATTTTGAACACACGCAATTTGAATAGCTTTTCGCACTACCCATTGCTGCTGTATACGCAGTCTGAAATACTTTGCGTACTGGACCCTTAGCGAAGTTGCGGCTGGAAATTGTTATAAATTTGCTGTTTTTGTTACATATCGTCGCGCAATTCACTCGTTTCCCGTAATACGCAGTTTGTCAAACATGTCCCTTAACGTTTAACACATTCAACTTGTTCCGCCCACGGTTTCACAAAACAAAAATAAACTGTTTTATATCGGGTCCACCGTTACAAGTGTCAGTGTAGTGTTGACTGCGCGCCCGACGGCAGTCAAGGGCGTTATGGTCGTGTGAAGAGAAATAGTCCGCGCTTCGAAATTTAAAATTTGACAGATTGTTTGGCGCTCGCGTAGCGGCGCGTGACTCAGTGATCTGAAGTGTTTTCCTTTTTTTCATTTATTTCCTATAATCAGATGCCAGTGTTTGTAGAGATTCAATTTCAAGCTAATGTTTCGTAGTCGTGTCGGTATATTGAATTATACATATGCAAGATATTAATAATAATATATTTTAAATCTGTTTTGTCCATAATACTCCGCTACCATACTGCATTAAACTCCAATAGTAAGACAGATGGAATTTTAAATGTTTCTAATTTGTGATAGGAAATGAATTTTTCATCGTCATAAATTAACTGATATAATTTACTTACATTCCTGCTATTTTCTTCCGCTGCCATAGAGTAGTGTAAACGAACTCGTAATCACATTTCAAGCGTAAATAATGATCTTTCTCATTATTACGAGCAGCTATGAAAAAGGCCCAATTTCACTTAATGTTTATAAGGCTATTTATATTAGCGCTTTACATACAACACAACGGGGGAATCGTAAGAGTACTACACTCCCGTGCCTACCCCTTCGAATATATATAGACCTGACGTTATATTAATCTATTGATGTATTTGCTATGGATACAAAAAAATAGCGCAGTACTTATTTAATGTTCCACTCCATCCAGTTTCCATCCAGTTTCATCATTTTTGTAATAATGTATTATAATAAAATAAGATAAAATAATGCTTTTTCCTTACGTGACTTCATACCAATAACGCATATAGTAATATCACCTCTGTGTCCTATTCACTTCATCAACAATAAAGTATCACCGCCATACGGCGCACGTGTTTATTTTGGAAAACACCACGTTCCGTTCGACGCGCTGCTTGTAATAAACGGAAGTTGTGCGTTGCGGCTGCGTCCGGGTGCATTCCGATACACGGTGTATTATAGCTATGTCTTGATGTCGTTTTGTTCTTTATTCGGAGGTGTGAAATATTTGTTTTTGTTATTTATTATGCGGACTGAAGAATGTAGAAAAAACCCGTCAGTTCTGTGAGGATAGATATGTTTGAAATTCAGTGCTCTCTGCCTAGCCCGCAGCGGTCCTGATGTGATGACATAATATTTATTATTATTTAATATTGTGGCTTGTAAACTTTCGCGTATTATAAATTTTACATTTGATGGCTATCCACCAAACATATTATTATAGACCATCAAACATGCCCATCCACAACTGGGTCAAAATATTTCTATATTTATGCATTTTTATCTCGAGTACCCATTATCTACGTGACATATACATATGTTGTGTTGTAGAAACAGTAGCGTTTATACAGCATCTTTGTATTACTCAGAGTTGTGCTGTGAGAAGGCGGGCGCGCTCACACGCAAGCCAGTAAACACGCACACATGTATCAAAGTGTTAGATACATACATTAAATATTGAATATATCTAAGACAAGTGCACTAATCGGCCATACACAAACGAATGACTTTTCGTTTCCGTATAACAATCGTTCTTATATTGAATAAATTTCAATGTAATTCATTTGTGCATAGAATACTATGTTGTTGTTCAAAGCAAAGTACTTTTATGTAATGAGAAAAATGTTCACTTAGTGGTACTGACATATTAACATAAGCAAAAGGCCTGAATTATAGTTATAACGCGCATGATATAATTTAGAACAATAATAGCTAAATAATATTGTTTATCAACTTATACTAAAACAAGCTGGTGTTCAAGGTGCAAGATAAATAAGAATTGTGCTGGTACTTTAATTTAATTTCGTATTCGAAAATTCACTTTGCATATTTACTAAAACATTAACAATCTGTTCTTGGCAATAAGGTGGTTTTGGTTTGTTTACTGGAGTGGTTTTTTGCAAATAAAATGCGTGTTGACTTGATGCCGTTTATTCTCTCACTAAGCGAGTGGACTGTATAACTATATACATGATTATAGGTACTCATAGATGCATGCGTAGCCGAACAATTTAAAAACCTTGCGTATGTATTTGGACATTCCGCCCACCAAAGGACAACGTCCTTTAACAATTATTATACTAAAATAACAATGAACAAAACTAAATTTTATGAAGTACACAAGAAACACGGTTGTTTGACTTGATGATCCGGTCAAATCACAAATGGATTTATATATAGCATTCTAACCGCCCACCGTAACATAGATTTAATAATATTAAATAAAACTAAATAATTAAATAACAATACAAAAAGGTAGGTTCATACCAAGCAAAATTCACAAGGTAAGTATAATAGTTAAATTTATGCTTAAGATTAAAGAATACGGTAACAATATTTTAGGAAATGCTATAAGTTTGTTTAGGTAATTTACATATTTTACTTACAGGTCGTTTGTACGTACCATTTTTACATTTAACTGTTACAACACGAGTTAAGTTATCAGGGCCAACATATTTTTTAATTATTTTTCCCAACAACCATTTACTGGGAGGCATATTATCTTCTTTTAAAATTACTACGTCACCGATGTCTGGATCAGTGTTTTTTGTGTTCCATTTGTACCTTTGATTAAGATTTACAAGATATTCTTTATACCACCTGTTCCAGAAATCGGTAACTATTTTCTGAGTTAACCTCCATCTATCAAGACTTGCAATATTACAATTAGTGTAATTCTCATCAGCTAAATTTATTATGGGTTCTCCGATCAGAAAGTGACCTGGTGTCAGTGGCAAGAGATCATTAGGATCATCGCTGAGGACTGTAATAGGGCGCGAGTTTAAGCAAGCCTCTATTTGTGCTAACACCGTAGCTAGTTCTTCATATGTTAAGGTTGTATTCGCAATCACCTTTTGCAAGTGTATCTTAGTACTTCGTATACCTGCCTCCCATAATCCGCCAAAATTTGGCGCATGTGGAGGTATAAAATGCCACGTAGTACGCTCTAGAATCAACAACTCTGCTATTTCACTTGGAAATGAAGACCTAGCACTAACAAACATATTTCTCAGCTGTTTGGTTGCTCCCACGAAATTAGTCCCGTTGTCACTATAAATATCCTGACAGTGGCCTCTTCTAGAAGTGAACCGCCTAAAGGCCGCAATAAATCCCTTTGTTGTCATATCTGTGACCGCCTCTAGGTGCACCGCGCGAGTGACCATACAAACAAACAAGCATATGTAACCCCTGTAGGACTTCGCGCCTCTTCCTGATGAGAATCGAATATCTATTGGTCCGGCGTAATCTACCCCGGCAGATTTAAAGGGTTTACTAGGTATCAACCGCACTTCTGGTAACTGGCCCATTAACTGCGTCGCGTTCTTCTTCGAGTATCTTACACACACAACACACTCGCGGTAAATTTTCTTCACCTGGTCTTTAGCTCGCATGATCCAATATTTTGACCTTATGTAATTTAACATTGTTTGTGGACCACCATGCATTGTCCTCTTGTGAGCATCCAAAATTATAAGTTTGCCTAGATGATTTTTTGCAGGTATTATGATTGGATGCTGCGTATCGTATTCTGCTCGAGATTGTTGGATGCGACCACTGACTCTTAATATTTCGTTTCCATCCAACATGGGACAAAGATTGCGAAGTTTGCTATTTTTAGGAATGATACCGTGGGACCTTAATGATTTTATCTCTTTATTGAAGTATATATCCTGTACTTGCCTAATACATCCTTTTAAAGTATCATTGCTCTCCTTCAGTGTTATAAATTTAGAATAAGTTTGACGTTCATTTTTCGGTAATTTTGAATTTATAAATCTAATACAATATGACATAACATTCAACATTCTTGATAAAGTAGAAAATTTATACCAAATTAACTCTTGGTCATTATTAGTATGAGATAAAGTAGTTAAAGAGCTCACTCTTTCCTCTTCATGTGTATCCTCGATATCAATAGAATTCCAATTGGTAGTATTTAGTGTAGCTAGCCAAGCTGGACCTGACCACCATAATGAATGATGCAACAACTCTGAAGCTTGCAGCCCTCTTGAGGCACAGTCTGCTGGATTCAAATCAGTAGAAACATGTCCCCATTGTTCATAATCTAAAATGTTTAAAATTTCAGAAACTCTGTTGCTTACAAAAGTAGTCCACCTACTGGAACCCCCTTTGAGCCAGGCTAAAACAATTGTCGAGTCTGTCCACGCGTACAACTTAACTTTGGGTATTTTCATTACTTGCGCTATTTCTGATATAAGTTTGGCTGCTAACACCGCACCACAAAGTTCCAATCTCGGTATTGATACTTCCTTCTCTAAAGGAGCAACCTTTGTTTTAGCTGACATCAAAGATACGAAAGCTCGCTCTCCCTCAATAACACGAATATATACTGCTGCCCCATATGCAGCCTTGGACGCATCAGCGAAGACATGTAGCTCAAATTTTGAGTCCTTATAATAATGTAACCACCTTGGAACACTAATGCTGTTGATATGTGTCAAGTCTTCTCGATATTTTAACCACTCAGATAATAATTCACCATCTACTATATCATCCCATTCCAGTCCAGATTTCCACAATTTTTGCATAATAATTTTGGCTATGATAACGACTGGAGCTATCCATCCTAACGGGTCGTAAAGTTTGGCTATCTCTGAAAGAACTTGTCGTTTAGTAATAACTTGTTTTGATTCAGACACTTCTAAATTGTAAGCAAATGTATCCGTTTCTCGATTCCACCTCACTCCTAAAACCTTTACCATCCTATTGACCTTTAGAGGTAAATCAAGTTCATGTCTTTTATTGTCGCCAATATAATTTAACAACATCTCATTATTGCTACTCCATTTCTGAAGGTAGAATCCTCCTGAATTCATCAATTTATTCATTTCATTGTAAATATTTATGGCCTCTTCAATAGACTCGCATCCCGTTAACAAGTCATCCATATAAAAATCATTCATCGTTAGATGTGAAGCGACCGGAAATTTTAATTGTTCATCTTCAGCTAGTTTTTGTAGTGATTTTACGGCTAGATATGGTGCACATGCTGTCCCAAATGTCAATCGTACAAGTCTAAAATGTTGAATAGTTTCATCTGGTGTCGGTCTCCATAGTACCCTTTGAAATTCTGTATCCTCTTCCGCCACGCGTATCATTCTATACATTTTTATGATGTCTGCGGCAATACAAATTTTGTGAGTTCTCCATCTCATTAAGATATGGCGTAAGTCCTGTTGTAGTTTGGGACCAATAAGTAAATTATCGTTCAGTGAGGCGTTATTGGTACCCTTACACGATGCATCAAAAACAATTCGAACTTTAGTAGTGTCTTTATCTTCTCTTAATACTGCATGGTGAGGTAGATACACTGCTTTTGAATTATCTACTTCCTTTGGATCTATTTTTATCATGTGTTTCAAAGTAATATATTCATCCATAACATTCTTGTAATCTTCACGCAATTTATCATTTTTTAATAATTTTCTTTCTAAAATTTCAAATCGTTTAAGAGCTATCTCTCGCAGGCCACCATATTGGCATTCTGGATCTTCATTCTTAAATGGTAATTTCACTTTAAACCTTCCTGTATCATCTCTCATTGTTGTAGTACTGTAAAACTCCTCGCACTTTTCTTCTTCTTTTGAAAATTTTTTGTTAATACTATTTGGCTCATTTTCTATTTCCCAAAATTGTTTCAGAATTTCGTCTTCCTTAACTTGCACGTGTAGACTAGTAATATTTCCTTTTGGATGCATAAAATTTTGTGATAACCTTCCCGTTAATATCCAACCTAGTATTGTTTGTTGTCCTAATAGATTTCCTTTCGGATGTTTTATAACGCCCTCTAACAATATATTAGTATATATTTCTGCTCCAAGTAAAATATCAATTTTCCCTGGTGTAGTATATTCTGGATCTGCTAATTCAATATGTTCCAGATCTGACCAATCTGGAATGCTAAGATCGGTTGTGGGAAGCAGTGTTGTTAATGAACGCAATACGTACGCTTTTACTTCAATATATGCATTAGGATTATAACGCGACTTAACGTTAAAAGAAACCATGTGTTTAATTCTCATTTGCCTTTCTCCTACACCTGACACCCAACCACTTATTGATACACGCTGAAGATTAAGCAATTGCACCGTGGCCTCTGTTACAAAAGATGCTTGCGACCCTTGGTCCAACAAGGCTCTAATAACATGTGTACACCCATTTTTACTTTGAACAATTACTTTTGCAGTCGCTAAAAGAACATTACAGGGTTTTATGTTATTATTAGAAAAGTTACTTACAATTTTATGTGAGTTATCCGACAAAGTATTTGATTTGCTGCAATGCAATTCGCTTATAATACCTTTACTCGTGTTAATACCAGCAGGGATACGCTCAGTTTCGTGAGTTCTCTCTCTCTCGAAGTGTAGAAGTGAGTGATGTCTTCTTCCACATTTCTTACAGCACGCTGACTGACGGCACTTGATAACTGCGTGAGTTGGCGCCAGACAGTTAAAACATAATTTATTTGACTGCACAAAATCTTGCCTCTCTTTGGTAGACAGCTCACAAAACTTCTTACAATAAAATATGTAATGCTCGTCGCCACATAATGCACACTTTATTTTATTTTTATTGATTTCCTTACTATCCTTGTATACATTTGAATGAAATACCTTAGGTTTAGTCACAGGTTTAGATTGTGCCATTCGTATTTTATTACTTTCAATCATTTCCAACGACCGGAATCTCGCTTCTAGAAATTCTCTCAACTGCGTCCACGTAGGTAACTCATAATTATTCGCGCTAAGATGTTGTTCCCATTGCTTCATTGTTTCTGAGTCTAATTTCGACACAATTAAATAATTCACAATCATATCCCAGTTTGTCGTATTCACACCTATGTTACCTAAAGATTTCAAACATGTAGAAGTCGTGTCTACCAATTGCTTAATTAGATACGCTGACTCCGTGAGTATCGGCTTTTGTGCAAATAACACTCTCAATATTGCATTACAATTAAATCTTTTGTTGTTGTACCGCTTCACTAATTGTTGCCACGCCTCATCATAGTTCGCGTCAGTAGTAGAAAAATTGCGTAATAACGCATCCGGATCACCGGTTATATTACATTTCAAATAATGAAGCTTTTGCACTGAAGATAAACATTTGTTGTTGTGTATGAGCGAACAGAATAAGTCATAGAATGGTTGCCACTCCTCGTATTTTCCGTTAAACTTTGGCAATTGTATCGTTGGTAATTTAATCTCACTATGAATTGACTTTTGAATATTCATAATTGTAGTCGCAGAGTCAAGGTCAGATGATTGATGACTCAAGGACCTCAAAAATGGCTGAAGACTTTCCTTTAAGCTCGACTTGTATTGTATATATAACTCTTCAAACTTATCGTAAACATCCTTTGTAAAATAACTACCCTTCCTTTCTTCATCGGAAACTCCCACAATAATACTTTTGTGTCCTTCCTTAAATTCCTTCCAAAGTTCTTCTAACAATTCTAACCTCGTTTCTAAGTAAGTACATTTAATTCTATCCTTCGGTGTTTTTTTGTAATTTTTCTCAGCCTTTTCTAACTTTTGTAACAATTCTTCTTGATAAGCCAATAGATCTTCCATGGTAACCGCTCACTAAAGTAACAAAATTTTGATTCAACATGCGCTTTCTTATTACGTGGGCCGGTAGGTACTCAGTAGGTATAGCACAAGTAACGTAAAGTTTGTATTTGTTCACTCACTATAACATGTGAAAATTGTAAAGTTTGCTTCTGTTTGTAATGATTTACGTATTAAAACTCACTCACTGTATTAACTAAAGCAATGCTCAAAAGTTATTAACGAATAACCACACAGTAGTTACAAAATCAGCTCGTAATTCCTTATCGCAAGATCCTTTTGTTCTCGTGTCGTCGGCCGGCGATGAATCGAGAATCCGGCTCGAACGAACGAACAAGCAAACAACAAGCAAACAATAAGATAAAAATGTAATTCTCACTTGTTTTCTCTAATAGCAAAAATTACAATAACAGTGCTATTATCAAAGTTACGATTATATTATACGAGTGCAACTAAAAAGAGCCATGAACACAGCAACTAGCAGGATAGGTCTGCTCGAGGGTTGCCTTGAGATGCCCGCCCCTGCCAACCCCTAGCTACGACACTGCTCCAGTGCAAGGTACAGACATGAAGTGGTAGTTACCAAGCGACGTACGTAGGAGAGTTATTTTAAGTGAGTTATAATTTGATGATGACGATAATTAAAACTCATTATACGCGTGGTAGAACTGGTGTATGGTGTGTGGTTTACGAAATGGGGCCTTCGTAATGGACCAGACTCCGTGCTTCAATACGGATGGCGAGGTGAGAATTGTAAAGGTTTTGCTTATTGGATGAAAATCATGAATGTAAAGAGTTTGACAGATTATTTAGTTTTTTTTAGTAAAGATCGGAACACCAATACTTAATGACATATACCACCGGGCGTCATTAATGATAATGATCACAGGTAGAAGGACATAATTTGCTGTAATTTGTTCAAATATATTTATCAGATCGAGTGGACGAAGACGATAAACTGGTTTAAAGAGCAATTCAATTAAAAGTTTCCATTTTTCGAGATTGCTTGTACTACAATATTAACGAGAGCGCCACGTCGTGGGGCGCGGGCGCACCTGTTGTCGTAGGCGTCGATGAGCTGGTGCGCCACGAGCTGCGTGAGCAGCAGCGCCCAGTCGGCCGTGAGCTGGTGCGAGCGGCGCACGGCGTCGAACATGCCGCCGGCCAGGCTGAAGCGCAGCTGCAGCGCGTCGGGCGCCGCCTCCTCGGCGCACGCGTCGGCGCCGCACGCGCTGCGCTCGTGCTCGCGCGCGTGCGTCAGGTAGTACTGCAGCTGCGCGTGGATGGACGACAGCAGCGCCTCCTGCTGCGGCCCGCCCGACCCGCCACGTTTTATTATAATTAAAACAACATTTTAGAGAATACGACTGAAGCCATTTCGTCGAAATTCACTATGAACAAAGGTTCGTCTCGGAAAGAATAAACTAATGACATTACATAATGTGAAAGAAGTGATGAACTATATATTATACATCAACCTACCTATTTTTGTTTGGATGAAAGTGCGGTGGCAAGTAATATGTAATGATGTGTTACGTTAAATAAACGTATCTTTTACTTTCACGTCATAGAGAAGTATGTTACTATTTTGGGTAATGACGCTGCAACGCTGTATCGCTCTTCGCATGTAAAATTGTTAAGCGTGTAGGAATGTAGGAGTATAGAAGTGTAGGAGTGTAGGAGTGTAGGAGTGCGGAAGTGTAGGAGTGCGGAAGTGTAGGAGTGTAGGAGTGTAGACGTGTCACAGCGTAGGGGCGCTACCTTCTGGTCGTCCTGGTGGCGCAGGCACGTGAGCACGAGCGACAGCAGCGGCTCGTGCGCCAGGCGCACGGCCGCCGCGCCGGCGCACGCGCACGCGCCGCCGCC